>JXTB01000010.1:890446-960494 GCA_002914805.1 Parasponia andersonii
TATTGCCTGGTTCGACCATTTGCTCACATAGAAGAAGCCAAGATCTGACGGGTTTGATTTCACTTGGTAAAACCAAGCGAATTCTTCAGGAGAAGGGCTCTCTAAACCTAATTTATGGTACAATATATACAAACCTACCATATATCTATAGGTATTAGGAGTCAGTTGGAAAGGGACGACCCCATAGTAGTCAATGATCGATTTTATATATGGATGAAGTGGGAGGTGGACGCCACACTTGAGAACTGCTTCAGAAAAAGAAGCGAGTCCACGTGGTGGAGTGTGTGGTCAGTTGAATTCCATAGGTAGGCGAAGGGGTATTGCGATCTTATAGCTGCTCGCGATTTTGCTGAGTTTGTTCGATATGTAGCTCGTCCTTATATTGGTACATGACCAATTCCCTTCTACGTATTGGTAGCCTGATGAAAATGCAGGAGCATCCCTGATATGTCGGGGCCACTGGTCCTGAGGGAGATCGCCTATGCGAGGACTACTTTGCCTGACCCCTATTATTTCTACCTCGGGTTCCGGCTCAAGGTAGTCTTCAAGGTTAATGAAGCTAACACTCGAGTCAGATTCTCCAGAAAATGCATTCCCTTCCCTAAATTCCTCACTACTAGACATCTGAAAAGAAATACGGATGAATTTAGTCCTATGCGAACATCGAGGATTCTCACTATGCCAGTACTTTGGGAATTCATCCTAGGAGTGTACTAACAAGCAAGCTCATCGATTTTTCTAAGAGGTCTACAGATTCATAAAAATTATTCGAGCAATTCGTCAGAAAATAAAATAGGATATCAGACCCTAGAAATTCTTCTCCAGTTTCTCTGACTATTATCTAGTGAAGTATACTCTATGAACTAGAAAAGGGAGATAAAAATAATTCCCATTTCAATTCGTTCTGATATGGGATGTGTTTCTATTCCTAGAAATTGAAACTGTTTTTCCGAGAACAGACGAAGAACAATAAGAGAGAAGAAATGAACTAACCTTTCTTCGGAAGCGGAGAGATTGAGATATGGTCTGAACTCCGTCAGAGAAGGTACTGGAATTGTGCGAACTGAATGACGAAACGGCGCTGTAGGGTTCTCTGAAACTTTGGGATTTTTTAAGAAAAAATGGAAAAAGTGTAATGGAGCAGAAACGGATTGATTTCCGATATTTATACCTTAAGCACCGTTAAATCGCAGCCGTAGATCAAGGTATTTGATTTTCAGATCTAAAGACTGAAGTTCACACGGGATTTGATTTTTTCTGAAAATAAATCAGAATCTTTCGAAATTTGAAAAGATTTGGTTTAAAAACGACGGTTGGCATCATCGATATCCTTGACTCTCCTCGAGTTCTGCTATCTTTCTTAGAAAAGGCAACATGTTTTCTTCTGTCAGAAAAAGGTACGTGTGATCTTGAGAAAGGTAAGATTTGAGATCTGGCGACTCTTCGACTCTTCAAGGATCTCAAATCTAGATCGTGACATCGTATTTTTTAAGTTCGCACTCACTTACAATTAAAAAGAAGCTCCATTTTGTCCTAAAGAACTAATGAAGCTGGGGGGCAATTGTTGTGCGGTCTAAAATCCTATGTCAGGTCGCATGAGTAGGAGTTAAGTGCGATCTCATCCGAAAGGGTTGTATGCGACCTCCACCGCATAAGTTATGTGCGACCTCCACCGCATAAGTTACGTGCGACCTCCTCCACATAAGTTATGTGTGACCTCCTCTGCATAAGTTATGTGCGACCTCCTCCGAAAGAAAATGAAACTAGTCTCTCCTTCATCAAACAGGTAACCTGCAAGGAAAGGGAAACATAAGTCTCTCTTTCATGATTGACCAGTTACCCAATTTAAGTGCTTACCCAATTATGTTGTTACTCAAATTGTATTATCCGATTGTATAGTTACCCATTTTCATAATTAGGAACATTGAGTTACCCTCATCTATATAAAGGGAGCTCAATGTTTTAGACTCGGATTCCAATTTCTGAATTCTGAATTCTGACTTCCGATTTGAGAGATAGATTATTTTTTCTTTCCAGACGAGACATTGTAACTCTGAGTGCTTGTAATTCTCCGGAAAATAGTGAAAAACAGTGGACGTGAGCTCATCTTTTTCGGGGCTGAACTACTATAAAATCCTGTCTCTTTATTTGTTTTGATTAATAACCCAATTTACACAAGCCATATCTCTTAATTTTTTCTAAATTTATTGTTGACAAAACCTCCATCAACATATTGCCCATAATTGCTAATTCAATTCGAATTGTAAGTTGTCGCAGCACGAGGAGGTGAAAGAACAAATAGATTGGGACTATCTTTGCGATCTAAGAAGTAGCCCTATTTTTATGGTATGTTATTCTTTTATTTCACATTACTTCTACTTTATAAATGAAATTACGAATTAGTGTAACTATTATTGTTTAAATTTTGTGCAAGAAAGGTCGTAACAAAACTCTGATAGTCGGTCAAAGCGAAAGTGGGAATTAAGGAACAAGTTGAAAAAAATACAACAACAGTACATCAGTTAGGGACGAGTTTTACATTATAGAACAGGACAAATTGAGACGTGACGCACGATGCACTTTAATCCTGAGACTGCATGAAAAAGCTTGGACTTGCAAAGCTTATATTTAAGTTTTAGATTTATCTCAATTTAGTTTATAGAATATTAATCTAAGCTTTAATTTTGATTTTTGTTTTGTTTTGTTTTATTAAGTTTTGATATATTATATTATTTAGACCTTTTATTGATCTATTTTGTTTTTTAATATAGATTATGGGATTAGATTCTGACCTTTTACAAATAGATTAATTTTTTTTTCATAATTAAAAATATTATAGTATTTTGTTAATCGAAAATTGAAATAAATAAATAATAAATTAGAATTTTACCAACATATTCTATTATTTTATTCAAAAATTGAAAATAGTTATATAGAATTAAAATGTTTAATATCTACCGAAAAAATTCTTTTACCCACACATTTTCACATATAACTTGCGTTTGACATCTTGCCAATATACATCATAAAATTTTAGCATACTTGGCAAGACAGAAATTCACGTTAACTAATATGTGCTATATATATTGCCAAATCACATGGCACATAATCACATGATCTAACACGTCATCAACGCATCACCTTCACACCATCACTACATCATCACCATGTACATAATCCACATCATTTAATTGGGAGGAACTCTGGTGTGTCCATTGAGTAAGTGCTGACATGTTCTAGTTTAGGATTACATGATATCGAATTATGTTGCTTTCGTAGCAATTTGATGTAATCCTCAATATGGATTGTTGATGGCTGCATATTTGTTTTTATATCTTGATTAAATTCTCTACCTTACTTTGTTAGTTTTCACATTATTTCTTGGTTATTTATGATGTTTTTTATGTTTTCTAGGTGTTTAGGAGGAGAATGATCAATAAGGAGTTGAAACAGTGTAAAAACAAGGTGAATTGATGAATCATGCAGATAAAAACTCAACACCACGGTACTGGTTGTCTGGCACGGCGACGCTCATCTGCTGCATCAGAAAATCGAAAGGGCACCAAAAACTCAGTGCAATAGCTTTGAATTCTAGATGCCATGGTATTGGAGACTAATAAGTCTAAGCTAAGTACTAAAATTATCTCAATTCTAGATTTATCTAATCAATCGAAATATAGATTTTGAAGAAATAAAATAAAGCAACTAAACTAGCATGCAAAATAAATAAAAACAATCAATAAGAAAAATGTCTAAGTTTACTGTTTTCCCAACTATCCTTTAAATACACAATTTTCTAATTTTTTTCTTACATTAATTAATCCACAAGAGTTGTCAATCGAGAATTCAAATGTATTCACAAACTCCTTCCCAAGAAATAAGTGAAAATACCTAGACAAGCTAATGTGTTACTCCTAACATAAATTGACTAAATTCATTAAGTTTAGTTATTCTCAAAGAGGTTGCACAAGTTATATAGGTACATTCTTATCCTATGCAAACTCACCCCACATTAGACGATCTTATGTTAATCTACCTATGTCCAAACCTAAATTCCACTTTCCAAGTTTATAAAGGTTTAACTCAATAATCTATTTAGTGATCAATTAATTAGAAACAATCAACATAAGATAAAATAAATAAATCAACAATGAATTTGATTAATGAAATATGAGAGAACTAAACAAACAAAAGATTCAAAGTTTGTTCACGTAGTAAAACTAGAAAAAAAAAGAATTTAGTTCATGATATAAATTGAGAACAATAAAATTTTAATACAATGAATTCAAGAAATATAAAATATCAAAGAGAAAAGAGTTTTAGAATTCCCCCTCTTTGAATAGCTTGAAGATATTCATAGAGCTTATCAGTCTCCTCCTCTAAACTTAATTTTTGCTCTCTTGAATACTCCCTCAAAGATTTGTTCTCAATAATATCACTTTCTAAATATGAAAAATATAATGAAAAACTCACAAGAAAGTGAAGAGAAAAAACTAAGAACAAAGAAAAAACAAAGAACAAACTATGATGTTAATGTTGATGATGAAATCAAGAAATAAAGTATGTTGAAGCATGTCTTCATTTTCTTCTTCCTCTTCTTCCTCTCCTTCCATAGCTGCCACACTCTCTTACTCTCTATTCTAGCATGCCTCTTTCAACCCCAAAAATAAGATTTTAAAGAGGTGGCTTGTGCAAATATAAGGCAGGCCAAATCTGGACCTTTGGATTGCCAAAAAATTTATCTCAACCGTCAATTATTGACCCAAAATGCAGAAGGTGGTGCCGCAGTACCCTTTTTGGTACTGCAACACCAAAACTTCCCGAGAGTTGGCACCAGAGCACCACTTATATTGCTCTAGGACCACTTTTTTGCTTGTTTGTTATCGCGGCTTCTCGAGTATGCCATTTCTTCATTTGGGCTTCGATTTTCTTCAATTTCACTATGTTACGTCTGTATTGAATTTAACTTCGATTCCAATAGTTTAAAAAGCCCATTTGGGTGGCACAAATTCACCTTATTTTACATCAAATACCTTTGTTTCATTCTCCTATCAACATAAACAAACAAAACATCAAAATAATAAGAAAAGTATTTGAAATAACTTAATTCAAATAAGAACATAGCAAAACTTAAGACATAATAGTACTAGATAACTCCAATTTTATAAAGTTAACAAGATTTCCTTCAACTTAAGGATTTTTACATGTTTTGGTCTCTGGAACTACGAGAAACTTCTTCAAATTATTTCGAAGGCCAAATGCATTATAAATTGGGCACTTTAGGCTAGACCTTGGGCATCATAATCTCATAGAAACTCATGAAAACCTAGGGGTGAGAAAATGAAGAGGAGAAGCAAATCTTGGAGACTGAAAGTGCATGCCACAAGTACTATCTAGCATTCTTTTTCTTTTTCTTTTCTTTTATCTTTGTTTCTAGCGTGATTTATGATTGACCAATTATTTAACCTTACTAGATTAGGTCCTTGTTAGGTTAAGGGCAATTTTAAAGCTCTAAACATGATTGTCATTTAATATTCGAAATTTTTATATATCAATTATTTATTCAAAGTTGTTCATGTTCTTTTATGCTTATAGGTTTATGATTTTTATCTTGATCTATTTAGATGTGTAACTAAATAAGACTAGCTAACTTGAGAGAACTTGAGCTCGGTGTTCTTAATGATTTTTTTCGAAGATTTTTGGAGAATACAAGCTTAAAGGCTTATCACCATAGTTTTCTCTTCTTCCTATCTTTATTTTACTTTTTGAAGTTGCAATTGTGATGTATTTTGTTATGTTGTCAATTATAAACTTCTTGATGTTTATTTTTATGAATATGTCTATAGCTAGTTTCTTATTATAGATCCCTAATGCAGCTTTAATTATTCTATATTTTGAATATTTTGCAATTATTAATGAAGTTTTCTTTTGGTTCATTGTGTTTCTCTATGTTTAATGTTTCTATTTACATTGACTTTACATTGGCAAATCAATTAGTTGATCTTAATTTGTGAATTCTAATGCTTGTAGAAGATTAGTTCACTTATTTTGATTTAAAAAACATAAACTTAGTTATTGATGAGTTCGGGAGGTCATTAGCACCAGATTAATCTATAAGGTGGCTTAATAATGCATGTTTGAATAGAGAATTTAGGTAGGGATATCAATTGGGCTAGTCTTACATAGGGTTTTACTTGATGCTCGGGAGAGGTAGTAAGGTTAACAATCAATCCTTGATTAATGAATTAATTGGAACTAGTTATAAATACTTGCTCAATAAGATAAACATAGGTAATTAGAGTGAAATCAAGATTTTAGGTTTCTTTTTTAGACTTATACCACTATGATATTTTGTTGCCTCTTAAAATTCTTGCTTTTTATTTATTTTTTATTTTCACTTATTCACTTCTTTAATTGCACTTTTTGGCTAAAAATCACTTCGCTCAAATGAAATTAGGTCATTAACACTATAGTACTTAGCATAATTTGGAAAATGCAACCCTTGAGGAACAATAACTTTTCCTATATTATATTATTTGATACGACCAGTGCACTTGTAGAATATTTGTATACGTTTTGTATGTGTGTGCGTAACACCATTACACAACTAAGAGCTGGTAAATAACAAATCCTCAGGAGGAAAAAGCATAAGACACTTTACTTGGCCCAGAAAAAACACGATACGCGAGATTTTAGCCAAAAGAAAAAGTAAAAGACAAATATAAAAAGATATATGATACAATATGGTTGCAAAGATAGAATAATTCTTAACTAAAATTCTTTACAATTTAATCTACCTTTAGAAATTTACTAATAATTAAAAAAATTGTTTTAATATAGCTTGTCAAATATTAAATTGTACACTTTAATGCATAATAAATTCAATAATATATATATCTATAACAATTGTGGATGTAAATTTGGTCATTACTTGGAAATATTTAGTTATTACGTAGAAATAGAGACTGTCACGACCCAAACCCCGGACCAGTAGTAGAAAAGGAATTTCACAAGTGGAAATTCATAATTTATTTTAGAAAATAATAAAAAATGACAACTAGTTTACAAAAATAGTTCAAATTATATATCCCCACAGTTTGTGATCACCACTAGACATAAACTGTTAATAATAGTAATAAAACATAAATATGCATCACATCGTCATCACCAGTGGGCATCAAATATAATACAGGCTAAATCCAAAGTATGAGTTTTAAATATTATTACAAATCCAAAGTGAGTATCTAAGTAATTACCAACCATAAAGTTAGGATAAACTTTTCCTTGGATTACTCCGCCCTGGAGTTGCCCAAATCGCACTGTAAACCACCTGAGAAGGGAAAGAAAGGAGGTGAGTATTCGCATGCTTAGTAGGAATTTCAATTATCCTTTTTGATATGAATGCAACTTTTCAAACCTACATGGTTAACACCTTTCCAAAATCCATTTGTAAAATAAGTTTGCAAAGTAATCAAAATCATAAGCAATCATGTTCATTATTGTACATATCATAAATCAACCAAGTACAAGTATATACATGAGCTCTCATCCTCCTATCACGGTCCTGTAATACCTCTGTAACAGAGGTACCCAGTATCCTGACACTACCCAGAGGTGTGTCAGCAAATCCTGTGCAGGGGCCTAGGTCTCTTACCTAGTGCTACAGCAACTCGCCAGCGATCTAAATACCATGATACTAAAATAGAACTCAAGTACGTGATCCTATGGTAGGTACAATATTTCATAGAGTGTGTAATAACTATGCATCAAGTATTTTAAGAAATCATACTTTAATACTCATTTGGTATTATTCTGGGATTTACAGAAAATCGGGCAGCATAACGGCTGTATTTTCCCAAAACGAAAATTCTAAACCTGCATAAAAATTATAACAACTAATCCCAGAACATTCCAATATATCTCAACAGTTTACAAATTTATCAAATATCCAATCAAACAATTGAATTTCATGAAAATCGACATTTTCAAGAAATAGGTCAAAATGGACATTTTAAATCAAAATAAGTATAAAACTTGGTAATTGAACCCCTACCTCACTAGAATAGTGATATCATGCCAATAGGTCCTCAAGGTGCCGTTGAACGATCGCTCGGAGGGTTGGGAACTAATTCCAGGTCCTCGATCGCTCACTTGTGAAAAATCAATTCCTCAATGGAGCTTTGAATCGACAAATAAACTTCTTTACCAAACTCCTAGCATCCAAAATAGCTAGATTAGACATATGATTCGACCAGTTCGAGTCCGGGCTGACACCGGACCGGTGTCATGCAAAACGAGACAAAATCTAAGTCGTTAGATATAGTTTTTCGTGCCAATCACCAAATATAATCCATATATATATATATATTAAACTTCATCATTTCCCGAGTATATTCCAAAAATGACAGCAAAAACGAAATCTAACGGTCGGATCAAAAGTTGAACCCGAGCTTAAAAATATACAAAATGGCAACTTTTAATCCAGGAAAAATGGGATCGTGCAATATATACCTAGAGAAAGCCTATGACGAGAGGATTCCAATGCCACTGGTTTCACGACTTTTTGTTGCCGGAATTCTCGTCGTTGAGCGACGGCAGTGGCGGTGCTTCGCGTCCCCCCTCGTCAATGCGGCGTTCGGCGTCTCGGAGCTCCGGCAGTCGGCTCAGCTCGGCTCGACGGTGTGCATCGTCTGGGCTCGGCAGTGGGCATGATAGAGGAGAGAGTGAACAGACAGAAGAGAGAGAGAGAGAAATGGTGAGGGTGAGAGAGAACGAGGGAGAAACTGAGAGTGAGATCAGAGGGGAGAGAGAGAAAAATATCCGAATTTTCTCTTTTTTTTTTTTTTTTTTTAAATTTTGGTCAAAAGACCCTAAACGAGATTTTACATTCTCCCCCCTTACAGGAATTTCATCCTGAAATTCAAAGTACAAGACATGAATCAAAATATAACCTCAAGTTGAAAATTAATCAAATGAGGATACTTTTCATACATCTCGGTCTCAAGTTCCTAAGTTACTTCTTCTTCCTTGTGGTGTTCCCAAAGAATCTTGACTAGCAGTATCTCTCTATTATGAAGTACCTTGAGTTCTCTCCCTAGTATCTGAACTGGTTACTCCTCATAAGTCACATTCTCTTGGATAGGTACTTCTACATACTGGACAACATGAGACGGGTCAGGTATATACTTCCTGAGCATTGAAACATGGAATATATTATGTACTTGACCCAACTATAGTAGTAGATCTAGACGATAAGTAATAGGTCCAATTCTTTCAGTAATTTTGAATGGCCTAACGTACCTTGGAGCTTACTTCCCTTTAACTCCAAATCTTGTGACTTCACACATTGGCGTAACCTTCAAGAATACTTTGTCACCAATGTCAGACTCTACCTCGCATCTTGAGGTGTCAGCATAGCTTTTCTGGTGACTTTGAACAACCTTGAGTCTTTCTATGATCTTGTTAACCTTCTGGTAGTCTCTTGTACTAGCTCAGGCCCAAGAGTAACACGCTCCTCTGCATCAGCCCAACACAAGGGTGATTTGCAGGGTGTCTGATATAGTATGGAGCATACCAAGACTAGTTTGGTAGCTATTATTGTAAGTAAACTCCATCAATGACAGGTGATCATCCCAGCTTCCACCAAAATCTAGTATACATGAACGAAATATGTCCTCTAAGATCTGTATAGTCCTCTCAAATTGGCCATCTATCTGAGGATGATGAGCTGTACTAAGATTCAGTTTAGTTCCCAAAGCTTTCTGCAAAGCTCTCCAGATTTTTGATGTAAATCTTGGATCTATGTCAGAAACTATGCTTGATGGTACCCCATGTAAGTGAACAATATTATCCATATAAAGACGACTAAGCTGGGTGAGTGAAAAGTCAATCCTGATCGGTATGAAGTGTGCGGTCTTTGTCATCCGATCAACTATCACCCAAATAGTGTCATTCTTTCTTTGAGTCTTTGGTAGGCTTGTTACAAAATCCACGGTGATTTTATCCCATTTTCATTCCGAAATTGGTAAAGGCTGAAGTAGTCTAGCTAGCTTCTGGTGTTCTGCCTTGACTTACTGACAAGTTATACACTTAGCTACAAAAGTAGCTACCTCTTGTTTCATGCCTTTCCACCAGTACTGCCTCTTCAGAACATGGTACATCTTAGTGCTACCAGGATGTACTGCGAACTTAGACTTATGAGCCTCAGTCAGAATAGTTTCTCTAAGATAAGGGTCATTGGCTATAGCTAGCCTTCCATTGAAAAGCACAAACTCTTCTTTATTGGTACTCCAACCATCTAACTACTCACCATTCTGAAGTTGGTTCCAGACCACTCTCAATTCTTGATCTTGCCATTGACTTTGCTGTGCTATGTGGAAGATGATGGTGTAGCCACAATGTTACTGATACAAGCAGTTTTCTCATTTTCGCTATACTCCAAGTTGTAGTCACCAATGGTAACCGAATTCTTCCAATCTTCTAGTATCAACGAAGCAAACATGCTATGAGACTTTCTACTCAAAGCATCAGCTATAACATTAGCCTCTCCAGGATGATACTGAAGTTCAAAGTCATAGTCCTCCATATACTCAGCCCATCTTCTCTGTCTTAAGTTCAGGTCTTGTTGAGTGAATAGATACTTCAAACTCTTATGGTTAGAATAAATCTCAAACTTCATACTATACAGATAGCATCTCCATATCTTAAGAGCAAAGATCACAGCTGCTAACTCTAGATCATGAGTGGGATAGTTCTTCTCATGTGGCTTTAACTGATGGGAAGCATAAGCTACTACCTTGCCATTCTGCATTAAGATACATCCCAATCCTAAACCAGAAACATCGGTATATACCACATAAGGTTTATTACTGTTAGGAACAGTAAGAACAGGTGCAGTTGTTAATCTTTTCTTCAATTCCATGAAAGCTACTTCACAATCATCATCCCATACAAATTTGATATTCTTTCTCGTCAACTTTGTCAAAGACATTGCAATTCTCGAGAAATTCTTAACAAAGTGGTAGTAATAATCCGCTAGACCAAGAAAACTTCTTATTTCAGTTACATTCTTTGGTCTTTCCTATCCTAGAACAGATTCTACCTTGGAAGGGTTAACAGAAATTCATTTATGAGATATAACATGCCCTAAGCATTTCACTTCTGTCATCCAAAAGTCACACTTGGATCTCTTGGCATAAAGTTTGTGATTCCTCAAGGTCTGAAGCATAATTTTCAAGTGCTTAGCATGTCCTTCTCGAGTTTTAGAATAGATCAAGGTATCATCGACGAAGACAACCACAAACTAATCTAAATAAGGCCTGAAAATTCTGTTCATAAGGTCTATGAATGCTGCTGGAGCATTGGTCAGACCAAATAGCATAACTAGGAACTTAAAGTGACCGTAACGAGTCCTGAATACAGTTTTCAGTATGTCTTCCTCCCTAATCTTCAACTGATGATAACCAGATCAAAGATTAATCTTGGAAAAGAATCTTGATCCACCGAGTTGATCAAACAGTTCATCAATCCTTGGCAAAGGGTATTTGTTCTTTACTGTTAGCTGATTCAGTTTTCTGTAATCCATACAGAGCTGAAATGTTCTATCAACTTTCCTAGCAAACAGAACAGGAGCACCCAATGGAGAGGTACTACTCCTAATGAATCCCTTTGATAAAAGATCATCCAGCTGACTTCTCAACTCAGTCATTTCCGCTGGAGCCATGCGATAGGTTGGAATAGAAACTGGCTGAGCCCCGAGAATCAAATCAATGCAGAATTCGATCTCTCTATCAGGTGGTAGCCCCAGTAATTCCTCGAGAAAAATATCTGGAAACTCACTAACCACTGATATCCAAGGGTACTGATCGGCTGTTCCCATCTCACCATCGATGGCAAATAAATTCCCATAGCATTCTAGCTACTTCCTTCCACCTATGCATGCTTTCAGAATAGGACTCGGTTTCAAAGGATTCAAGTGAGCTTGGTAAACAACAGGATGCCCATCCTTTAGAAAGATAGTCACTCTCTTATTGAAATAGACAACAGTCGCTCGATACTTGGATAGCCAATCCATCTCGAGAATCACATCAAATTATTGCAAAGGTAGCACAACTAAATCTGCTAATAGCTTCCTACCATCAATCATAATAAGACAACCATGATAGATAGTAGAAACATCGGTAACTCCACCCATAATGTTCCCAAATTTAATACATGGTCCAATATAGAACATTCCAATCCCAACATTTGAGCAAACAATATGGAGATGAAAGAATAGGAAGCACCGGTATCAAATAAGACATGAGCCCAAGAATGAGAAATAAGAATCATACCATCAACAACACCTCTATTAGTGTGGTCCTGAGACTTATCTGCCTCTCCAACTGATAGGCTTGACCAGAAGCTTTTCCTTTTCCTTTATTTCCTCTTTCTTGACTTGGGCGACTGCTACTAGTTCCTGGACTGGAACTGGCATATCCACGTCCTCCTTGGTTTCTAGAACTTTGTGGAGTCTGGAAATTCTGAGTATAACCTTGGTTGTAGCCTAAACCTTGCGGCCTATACTAATGCTGGTATTGTGAACCATAAGGCTGCTGATAAGGAGTGGAAGTGAATGCTTGAGACTGGGTATGAGCTTGCACTGGCCTCGACAGACTGCCCTGAAAAAGAACCAAGGCACTCTGACTTCCCTGTGATCCTCCTTGAGATAATGGAGATCCCTGATGACGGTAGGGGTAAGCTTTCTTCTGGTGGCCTTGCTGTCCATAATTAAAGCATCCAAAAGGTCTATAGTGACTTTTCTCTGAAGAATCACTACTGTTACTACTCCCACTATTCTGAGAGTTTTTCCCTTGTCATTGTCCTTGGCACTTCTTGTTCATTTTCCTCTCGTTGCCCTTGTTTCTTGAACGATCTCTCGTTGTTGACCGATCATTAAGAAAAGCCTCAGTTTTTTGGGCTGCAGCCACTAAGTCAACTAGATTGCTGAAGGATTGGGTCACAACCTTCTCTAAGATAGCTGGTCTCAAAGCCTCCATGAACTTGACAATCTGGAGGGTAGGGTCCATCCCGGGTGCATAAGCATATTGTGCCAACTCCATAAACCGCACATAATTCTCATTCATTGTCATGTCACCCTGCTTGAGCCGTTCATACTCTCTAATCATAGCAGCTCTATGACTAGCATTAGTATAATGACTCCTGAATAATCCTTCAAAGTCTTCCCAAGTCATGTTAGTCACATCCTGGGTCAACTTTACTGTCTCCCACCAATTAATAGCTCCATCATTCAGCTTATAGCAAATATTACTTGGAACTTTGCTGGTGTCCCAATAGTTATGAAGATCCTCTTGAAATCTCTAAGCCATCTCTCAGTTGAGGTGGGATCAGGTCTCCCATCGAATGATGGTAGATTGAGCTTCATGAAGACCTTGAAGAAACTAGCCTAACGAGCCTCAGGGTTTCGTTCCATTCTCAGACCCGATAATGCTCGTAAAGCATTATATAAGTCGGCCAGAGGGTCAGGGGCTTGTTGTTGTGGTGGAGGTGTTTCAGCCTTAGGCTTTTGCCTTGGTATTCTTCTCCTCGGAGGCATTATAGTTTTGTATTCATATGCCAAAGTGTTAGCGAGATAGTGATACAATTACTTTTGAAAAAGAAGTCACAATCTAGTCTAATGGTGTCACATCCGAGGTAATTAAAACTCTGCTCTGATACCAAAAATCTTCTGTCACGACCCAAACCCTGGGCCAGTGGCAGAAAAGGAATTTTACAAGTTGAAATTCATAATTTATTTTAGAAAATAATAAAAAGACGACAACTAGTTTACAAAAATCGTTCAAACTATAAATCCCTACAGTTGTGATCACCACTAGACATAAACTGTTAATAATAGTAATAAAATATAAATATGCATCACATCGTCATTACCAGTGGGCATCATAGATAATACAGGCTAAATCCAAATTATGAGCCTTAAATATTATTACAAATCCAAGGTGAGTATCTAAGTAATTTCCAGCCACAAAATTAGGATAAACTTTTCCTTGGATTACTCCACCCTGGAGTTGCCCAAGTCGCACTGTAAACTACCTGAGAAAGGAAAGAAAAGGGGTGAGCATTCGCATGCTCAGTAGGAATTTCAATTATCCTTTTTGATATGAATGCAACTTTTCAAACCTGCATAGTTAGCACCTTTCCAAAATTCATTTATAAAATAAGTTTGTAAAGTAATCAAAATCATAAGCAATCATGTTCATTATTGTACATATCATAAATCAACCAAATACAAGTATATACATGAGCTCTCATCCTCCTATCACGGTCCTATAATACCTCTGTAATAGAGGTACCCAACATCCTGATACTACTTAGAGGTGTGTCAACAAATCCTGTGCAAGGGCCTAGGTCTCTCGCCTAGTGCTGCAGCAACTCGTCAGCGATCTAAATACCATGATACTAAAATGGAACTCAAGTATATGATCCGATGATAGGTACAATATGTCATAGAGTATGTAATAATCATGCATCAAGTATTTTTAAGAAATCATGCTTTAATACTCATTTGGTATTATTCTGGGATTTATAGAAAATCGGGCAGCATAACGGCTGTATTTTCTCAAAACTAAAATTTTAAACCTAAATAAAAAGAATAACAACCAATCCCAGAATATTCCAATATATCTCAACAGTTCACAAATTTATCAAATATCCAATCAAACTATTGAATTCTATAAAAATTGACATTTTCAAGAAATAGGTCATAATGCACATTTTAAATCAAAATAAGTATAAAACTTGGAAATTGAACCCCTAACTCACTAGAATAGTGATATCATACTAATGGGTCCTCAAGGTATCGTTGAACGATTACTCGGAGGGTCAGGAACCAATTCCAGGCCCTCGATCGCTCACTTGTGAAAAATCAATTCCTCAACGGACCTTCGAATCGACAAATAAACTTTTTTACCGAACTCCTAGCACCCAAAATAGCTAGACTAGATATATGATTCGACCAGTTCGAGTCCGCGCCGACACCAAACCGGTGTCATGTAAAACGAGACAAAATCTAAGCAGTTAGATATGGTTTTTCGTGCCGATCACCAAATATAGTCAATATATATATCAAACTTCTCCATTTTCCGAGTACATTCCAAAAATGACAACAAAATCAAAATCTAACAGTTGGATCAAAAGTTGAACCCGAGCTTAAAAATACACAAAAATGGCAACTTTTAATCTGAGCAAAATGAGATCGTGTAATATATACCTAAAGAAAGCCCATGAAGAGAGGATTCGAATGCCACTTGTTTCACGACTTTTCGTCGCTAGAATTCTCGCCGGCAAGCGACGGCAGCAGCGGAGCTTTGCGTCCCCCCCCGGCAGCACAGCGGTCCAGCACCTCGGAGCTCTGGTAGTCGGCTCGGCTTGGCGGCGCACGTCGTCTGGGCTTGGCGGCGGGCGCGACAGAGGAGAGAGTGAACGGGTAGAAGAGAGAGAGAGAAATGGTGAGGGTGAGAGAGAACGAGGGAGAAACTGAGAGTGAGATTGGAGGGGAGAGAGAAAAATATCCGAATTTTCTCTTTTTTTTATTTTTTTATTTTTAATTTTTGTTAAAAGATGCTTTTGCCTTCTAAAAAAACGAGATTTTACAGAGACCCTAAAAACTTAAAAGTATCATATAGATATTTGTAACCATAACAATCTTAGAATTCAAGAAGTGTCTACTTTCAAAAATCTAAACAATTTATTTAAACAGAAAAGGTAATAAGTTGATTAAAATCAACAAAATATGAAAAAATAAAAGGAGTAAACAAGATATATCTTTAATTTGTTAATTTGATGCATTTTAATTTGTTAATTTGATGCATTCTTAAAAATAAATGGAGCACAATATACTGGAACTCTGGAACACTAAAAGTTAGACCACAATATTATCTCAATTAGGATTAAGGGATAACTAACTTGATTTATATCTTCAAAATGAGAAATACACAAGATTCCGTCCAAGATAAAGTGAAAGACAATTGGATTAGATACGATAACAAGAATTATCTTGAACGTGATATATAATGAAATGACTTATTTCAATAATAGTCCATATATAAATAAAAATTAACAAACTAAATGGGGCTGTAATTTTTCTACTCTAAAGTCCTCCATGCAACAAAAAAAGTACCAAAATATAGAATTATGGACTAGTATAATTTGGTAGATAGTTACATTTATGTCCAAGGTACAAAACAACATATATAATTTATGTTTTGGAATATATGAGATTTACAAGATTTCATTGAAGACAAATTAATTACATATAAGTCCCAAATAAACGCACGTGCATTACAATTTAAGACATAGAAGATTTATAGAATTTTATTCAAGATAGAAATAGAAGACAATTGGCCTAGATATGATAAGAAAATATCATACTGAATATGATATGTTTTTGTTAAATTAAATTATCATTCAGAGAAATTGGTATTTTTTTAATGATCTGTAAATAAAAATAAAAAAATGCCTCTCTAAATTTTATAATTAAATTCTTTGGCTCTTATAATAAAAGATGCATATTCTATATCTATGAAAGATACCTAAGTCTAATTATTTTTATCCTTTTAGACTGCATACAAATTAGTAAGCATTCAATAATATGTTGCTAATATGTAAGGAGAATGAAGTAGGCCGAACTTTATACGCATCCCATCTATATACTTTGCACATTAAGTCACCAAAAAAGGGCTTACTCCTGAAATCTTACAAATTTATTTACTTGAAAATTTATTATAAAAAGCTATATAAAAAATTCATAACAAACAAAATAGAATAAACATGACAAATTCATAAATTTATTGTTCTTAAATATGCCTCACAATATAAAGAGGCCCCAAAACTAATGCACCTATATTCAATAGATAATATATTTTTTAATGACTTTACTGAAAAAATAAATGATAAAGAAATGATATTGCTAATAAGACAAAGGATAAAGGTAATTAAACATGATACGTTTTAAATTGATGTCCTAGGATACCAGAATTAAATGGTGAATAAGTTATTATTTTGTATCTCCAATGACTTACAAGACGACCGAATAGCACATTGAATGAAGATTATCTCATTACTGTCTTCAATTTTTAAATTGTTTACTTTGATACCTAAAAAGTTTAATTATTTATACGTTGTTAATTTAGGTATTAATTTTGGACAGTTCTAGATATATAAATATCTATAAACAAAATAGAAAAGAGAAACTAGAGAGCACAATATCATCCTAAACATGTTGATAGGAAATAAAAGAATACAAGAAAGAACTCCAACTATTTATTTACATGAAAAAATTGCAAAAGTAATAAATGAATAAAATGAGCAAAACATAACAAATTAAACTAAACTAGTACTCGAATAGAATTAAATTTGTAACTCTTTTACTACGAAGCATTCTCTGGAACAATGCAATCAAAAAACTCGAGAATTGTGGGCCAACAAAAGCCGGTAGACAATTAAATCTCGAATGGGTCAAAATTATTTTAGCCTTGAAAACTCTCAAGGATCGTTAAAGGAACGGGGGGAAAAAAAAAAAGCCAAACAACTCGAACACATTTCACTTCTATTAATTGATGATTAAGTTACTATTTTGTATCTGCAATGACTAACAAGATAACCGAATAGTACATTGAATTATCATGTTACAGTCTTCAATTTTTAAATTGTTTACTATGACACCTAAATATTTAAATTATTTATACATAGTTAATTTAGATATTAATTTTGGAAAATTCTAGATATATATATATATATATATATATATATATATATATATATATATATATATATATATAAACAAAATGGAAAAGAGAAGCTTGAGAGTACAGTATCATCCTACACATGTTGACAGTAATAAAAAAATATAAGAATGAGCTCTAGCTATTTGTTTACATGAAAACCTTTAAAAAAAAAAAGACTAAAATGAACAAAACATAGCAAATTGATCTAAACTACTCGAACGGAATTTGTAAATATTTTACCTTGAAGCATTCTCTAGAACAATGCAATCAGAAAAGTCAAGAATCGATGGCCAATAAAAGCTGGTAGACAATTAAATCTTGCGTGGGTCAAAATTATTTTAACCTTAAAAGCTCCCAATAATCGCTAAAAGAACGAAAACAAATAAAAATAAAAATAAGCCAAAGAAAGTGAACACATTCCACTTCTATTGATATTACTCTAAAAACAAAAAGAAGTTCTAATTTTCAAAACCTTACCAATTTACTAAAGTACAAAATATTACAAGTACATAACACAATATACATATCTTTTTTTTTTTAAAAAAAATCCAATATACATATTGTTGGTTTTAAAACAATTTTTGTAGCTGAAAATTGGTCTAGGAACATTTAAATTTTTTTTCAAAACAATTAACTTTATGAGTATATAGTATTAATTCATAGCAAATAGAAACATACAATGAGAATAGATATAATACCTCTTATAACCTATTAGCAGATCCTAACTTTTCTGTCTTCTAAACCACGACATTCTAATCCAAGCCTCAAACATAAATAGATGAACGTGCGAGTATTACATATAATTTCTTAAACTCACACTTTCGGCACTTGCAATATTCTCAATATATGAGATTGCACGAGTTTGTTCTACAAAAAATAGGAAGACTCTCATTTTTCTCTCTAGTTTATAAAGGATCTATAGAAACTAATATATAGTATATCTCTTTTCTGCTAGGATTTCCTTCATATATTTACGTATATATTTATTAAACTATTTAATATATATATATATATATAACTTTTTTAAAAACAACATGAACTTGTTTTATTAAAAAAAAAAAGTAAACTTTTATATATATATATATATTGTTAGTTATTGTTAGCCCAAGATTGACTACCCAAGAGGGGGTGAATTGGGTTTTAAAATATTTTAGGAAACTTTTTAATTATGTAAAAACTTAAACCACTCTTTTGAAACTTCTAACATAAATTAACAATAATACTAAGCATATAGAAATAATATCAAGTAAATCAAGCATACTAAATATCAAATACTCAATTAAATAGCTTGCAATAAAGTAAAGAGTGTAATAATAGAGAAAATACAAACTTAGTTTTTACGAGATTCAACAAACACGACGATTTACTAATGTCCACGGCTCTCAACAACTTGCTTTGAGCTTCCACTATTCAGATTAAGATTGTGGGCTTGACTCTTATACACAACGAGTGATTTCTCTATAGATACACTCGCGCCTTTATTATAGTCTTGACTCTGGCTCTATTATGCCTAAGCTTAGACTATTTTGACTCTAGTGTTAATCCTTACCTACATGCATTATTTAAATAATAATGTCAATCTCACCAACTCATGGGTTATTTAGACTCCAGTGACAACCTTACCTATATTCGGATTGTTTAGACTCCGGTGGTAACTTCACCTAAATCAAATTATGTTGACTTTAGTGACAACCTCACTTAACAATTATAATTTTGGTTTTGTTGAATCTCTCAACTAGAATCTCTCTCTAATGAAAGCATTTGATACAAGGTAAGCTTAGAGATAATATATGCAAACACAAGATATGATCTATGTTGGCTCAAGTGATTTTTGTGAAAAAGTGGATTTGAAATCTTGATTCACAAAAATAGATTTGAACAACTTGAGTGTATGATATAAGCAATGTCAGGATATTCAAAAATTGTTTTAAGTGTTAGAAAAGCTTTTATTTATAGGCTTGAATAAAAACTAGCTATTTATAACCATTTTGACAGACATTCTGTCATTTTCGGTAGACCAAAAGTATGTTTTCAGTCGATTGAAACTACTAACCATTGGTGGTACGGTTCTAACGATCGAATATGAAAATTGCTGAAAATATACAGGGAAATTGGTAGATCGATTCTAGAGGCCGGTCTACTGAATCGATCTGAGAGCAAATTTTGAATTTTATTTAAAGTCTTTTTCAAGTATTTTCAAAATGTGGCTTCATAAATTGATTTTTTTATGTGTTGTAGAAACTACAGAAATTTATAAATCAATTTAAAAGCTTGTGTAAAATAAATTTCATATTTTAATTTAAGATAAGCAAGTTTGATGGTGTTGGTTTGAAAATTTCCAATTTTATGAAAAATTTGAGCCATTAGAATCATATTATATGAGAACAAGTATTCAAATACAAGATCTAAGTGTTTAACCTTTTGCTAGTCCAAGTCTTGTATTCTCGATTTCTATCTTCAAGCTCTTTTTATCTTGAATGTCCATCTTTAAGTTTAACTATAATAAGTCTAATATGCATCTATCTTCAAGCTTGATTCCTTGATCAACTTGAGTTAGAACTTTTAAACCTATTTCACTACACTCAAGTTAAATCATTTGTGCTAAATCAAAATTTGTTATCTTCAAAATAAGAGTGAGTAAGATTGAAACCTCAATTTCTCAACATATATATCTATTTAATCTAAATAATTGATATATATATATATATGTATATAAATTATCAGATAATTCAATCCTTCAAGGAAGAGTTTTTACTTTGAGTTAGTTTTCTAATTTCTATTTGTCTAATTATCTGATAATTAGATATTTTTAAATTCAAAATTTAAATGAATCAGGAAACTTATCTCTCTATAAATTTAAATTAATTAATTAATAATAATTATTAATTATTATAGAGAAACAATTTATCTAGACAAAGAGTACAGTAAAAGAAATAATATAATATCTAGTACCATGTCTATAAGAGGTAGAATTGGAAACCTATGAACCTATAATTTAAGCTCCAATAAATTATGATAATTAATTAAATACTGTATTTAATTTGTCGAATTTATTAATTCTAGTATTACTCCACTGAAAATTTGAAATTGCATTCTTGAAATTACAGAATTAATTTACTCAGAAAATATCAAGCAGTCAATCGATTTAATCATTATATGTAATTCAATCCTCAATTCTCCATAGACAATTCATAATTGAAGCTAGGTCATGTTCCGTTTACCTCTCTTTATCCTTGTGTACCATTGATTCTCTAGTGAACAATTTATTTATAAATCTATTTTAAATTGAGTGCTCAAACTATTCAAGTCTTGAATCAATACACAAGAGAATCATCTTTCTAGCTTCCTAAAGGAAGGAATGGATTCCATATGTGTAAGTTACATTTCCAGCTACTCATCTTATCATGTTCCTAAGATACAAGTATTTCGATCTGTTTAAAAAGCAAACCTTTAACAAGTATATTAAAGAACATAATGTTATAAATAGGAGTTTATAACTACTCGGGATTAAGATTGATTTACATATGATCATCTAGTGACATTGTTTGAACTCTCAACAGTTAACAAAATTTATGTGAGATTTAAATCATGTTTGATGCAGTCCCACATAATCGAATTATATAAAGTACCTATATTGTAATGTCAACACATGAATAGTTCAGATAAGACTATTATTTTCTCAATGTTAATGGACCGTACTAATAATATTTAATTAAAGATCCCACACTTTAATTAATTATTATGGACTATATTTAGTTTATTTTCCTAAATTTAATTCTCATATATCTAACACTTATATACAAATTCATAGTCACATAAATAAACTAGGGATTTTCTGATATTTAAAGACATATTAATTATGTACAAATTCAAATAGAAAAATGTCATTTTATTAATTCTGCAAATGTCCAAAATATACATATTTTAAGGTCATAAACCCTAACAATCTCCCACTTATCCTAAAGTAGATGAGACATGTTTCTCAATCCTAAACCTTCTAAGTGACTCTTAAAAGTCTTCGCTGGAAGCATTTTTGTAAAAAGATCAGTAATGTTATTTTCGGATGCTATCTTCATAATGGCCATGTCTCTTTGATGTACTATCTCTCTTAGTTCTTTTGAATTTGCTACTGCTCTATTATTGTCGCAGTATAAAATCAATGACTTATCCATATTTAGAATAACTTCCAAATCAATAAAGAATTTTCTGAGTCAAACTATTTCTTTAGCTGCTTCACAAGCTGCTATGTATTCTACTACCATAGTAAAACTTGCAGTGCTGGATAGTTTAACATTTTTTCAGACAACAGCTCCACCACCAAGAGTGAACATTGACCCAGACATCTAGTTTCGAATATCTTTGTTCAATTAAAAATCAAAATCAGTGTCGCAGATAGGATTCAAGTCATGACTTAAATAAACTAGCACATAATTTCTCGTTCTCCTAAGATACTTGAGAACATGCTTTACTACTACCCAGTGATCTAATCTTGGATTTGATTAAAAATGACTGATTATCCCTACTGCGTAGCATATGTTAGGCCTAGTACACAACATGGCATACATAAGATTGCCAACTACAGATGCATGAGGTACTCATCTCATATCCTCTTCCTCTTAAGGCTTCTTGGGACATTGCTCTTTGGAAAGGATAACTCCATATTGAGAAGACAAATGTCCTTTCTTGGTGTTTTGTATTGAAAAGCAAATGAGCACCTTATCAGTATAAAATGCTTGAGACAGTGCCAAAAGTCTGTTCTTGCGATCTCGAATAATCTGGATCCCAAGAATATAACTTGCTTATCCTAAATCTTTCATTTGGAATTGCTTGGCTAGCCACTTCTTATATTAGATAATATTTCCACATCATTCCTAATGAGTAAAATATCATCCACATAAAGTGTAAAATCTGGAACTTTTAATGTCAAAATGGACATTTTAAGGCCCAATGGCATTGTCGTAGTTTTGATTTTTCAGATTTAAACATTCAAAATATTAGAATATTATATTTAGATGCTATAGTATTCTTTATTTGCATAAAAAGGCTTTAGAACACTCAAATTCTCAAAACTAAGTCCTTAGGAAGAGAAAAAAGAAGGAAAATGCCCGATTTTCCGAGGCCCGCTGCTACTACACACTGATGTTGCGAGGCCCATGTCTAGCCTGCGTCGAAGGTCTACCAAAGATGAAGCCAACGCCACCAGTCCTGTCTCGTTTCAACGTCGGACAAAGTCACAGCGGCCCCGCAAAGATTCTACCTCAGACAAGGTTTTCTGGAGAAATCTTTGACGTCCAACCTCTGTTTTCAACACCTCTACTAAGTAGAGTCTCATGTTGTCGTTGCCGACACCTTCAAGTAGTTACACATCAAAATTCATCTTCGATAAATTTTTATTACTTTTACCATTTTTACCAACTATGTAAAAAAGTGATATTTATGTTATTATTTTGGATAAATAATTATTTACCCAAGGTAAATATGTGACGTGAAAGAGGGTTAAAAATCATGAATAATTACTTTTGGTAGAAATAAAAATGGTAACTGTAAGTGTGGCAAAGTGTAATTGGAAAAAGAGGACATTGTTCTAAATAATTCCAAAAAATGGTATTTATGTAATTCTAAGATTTTTGGGCCTAATTAATGCTAGGGACCTAGAAACTGAGTTCTGATTCTGAATTTGAACTCAGTGAGGTTGAGACATGAATTTTGATATAAAATACCACTATGCTTCATTGTAGAACAAAAATTAGAAATTTGTGGCATAAAATTACACCGTCTTGCGTGCCACAAGCTGGTCCCGCACTGGGACCTGTTAATGATAAGGTATGTGTCTAATCTAATATTTTTAGGTGCTCTGAATTCAGTAGTGATCTTAGTTTTTTCATTTGAAGCTCCGGTTGAAAAGTCCCTTTTTAAAGTTGACTTACATGGAACAGGAAACTACCGTTTAAGCACCTGAGTGACCAACAGAGAATTGTTCTAGAGTCATTGGTCTAGAATTACTACCATATCGAGGTACGGATTTGATTACCTGGTTTTTCTATCTATTTTGGATTTTAATTGTATTAAAATTTATTTATAAAAAATCATGATTTGACGATGGTTTATAAAATGGCTGAAAATTGTTGGACTATAATGGGATTAGACTATGTGGATTTTTATACATATTTTTCTATTATAATTATAGGTTAAAATAATGGTGCGCTCATTCCTTACTTTTCTCCTCTCAGGTAGTACTTGGTATGATTTTGGGAATTCGGGAGCTGAACAGTGAGAAGCTAGTTACTGTGTTGGAAACTGGTAACTGTGTAAGATATTTTTTTTTTAATAATCTTGGCTTGTAATAAAATACTTAAGGGCCTATTTCACGGACTCGGTCTATATAATTAGTGTGCTAGTTTATGAGACTACTGATGATGATGCTCTTTTATTTAAATAAATTTCATTAACAATCTATGTCTAATGGTGTTCACAAATCTGTGAGAGTTTTACTTTTAAAATTATTTTTATAATTTTTTCTAAAACAACTTTTGAATTTCTACTTGTGAAATTCTCTTTCTGCCATTGGCCCAAAGATTGGGTCGTGACAGAAAAAACTATGAAGACCACTTTCTTATCTTTGATGTACTCGTATACACAAGATTCATCAACTTTTTGATCGAAACTATAAGACTTGATTGTCTTATCAAATCTTAGATTCTACGATCTTAAAGCTTGCTTAAGTCTATAAATGGGCCTAAGTAGCTCGCAGACTTTTTGCTTTTGTCCTTTAGCTACAAAACCTTCTAGTTGCATCATATAGATGCTTTCTTCAAGATAGCCATTCAAAAAAGTAGTTTTGATATCCATTTTCCATATTTTATAGTCTAAACATGCATCAATAAATGAGAGGATACGTATGAATTTAAGCATGACTACTGGCGAGAAATTTTCTTTATAATCAGTTCCCTTTTTTTTTTTTTTTGCATATAACCCTTTGCCACTAATTTAACTTTGAATGTTTCAACTTTTCCATCTAACTTCTTTTTTTTTTATAGATCTATTTATATCCAATGGGCCTGATATCTTCAGGTGGATCTATAAGTTCCCAGATAGAATTGGAATACAAGGATTCCATTTTTTGGTTTATAGTCTCTTGACATTTTTCCTTATTAGGATTTTCTATTGCATACTTGTATATCAATGGGTCATCTTAGCTACTATCAAACATAGTAATATATGCTTCTCCAACTTCCTCATAGCGAGTAGGTGGTCTAATAACCCTCCTACTATATCGAGTTGCCAAGGTATTATGACCTAGAATAGTGGTCTCATAATTTTGTCATTCAACAAATATTATAAGTTGTGGTCTGATCAAATTAGAAAGTAATTCCTTTAATACAACTTTACTTCAAGGTTTGAAATCTGTCATATAGTCATTTTTAAGATTATCGATACAAATACTTTTTTCTCTTGAGGAGTATAAAACAAACATCCTCTTGTGCCTTTTAAATAACCTACAAATAAAAAACACTTTTGCGTAGTTTTACCTTCTTAGTCTTTCCTTTTAGTTTATGTACTAGGCACCCCATATGTGAATGTGACATAAACTAGGTTTGCGCCCATTTCGTAACTCTGAAGGTGTCTTTTAGATAGACTTAAAAGGTACAATATTCAAAATATAAACAATGGTTTGTATTGTATAACCCTAGAATGACAGTGGTAGGGAAGAGTAGCTCATCATTGATCTAAAAATATCAAGCAGTGTTTTGTTTCTTCTTTCTGCAATACTATTCTGTTGTGATGTTCTAGGTACTATGAGTTAGGATAGGTTGCCATTCTCCAGCAAGTTATCTTTGAATTTATTATCAAGATATTCACCTCCCCAATCTAATCGAAGAGTTTCTGATGACTTACCTAATTACATTTCAACTTTTGCTGTGAATTCTTTGAACTTTTAAAAGATTTCAGATTTTCTTTGTATTAGGTACACATATCCATATTGTGAATAATTGTCAATAAATGTAACAAAGTATTCATAACCGCCTCTTGCTTGTACATTCAATGGACCATATACATTGCTATGCACAAGCTCAAAGAGTTCTTTGGCTCTTTCGCCCTTTCCTAAGAAAGGTTTCTTAGCCATTTTCCCTTCTAGACAAGATTCACAACTACTAGAGTGTTAATTTTTACTCTTTTAAAGGACCATCCTTTACAAGTATGTTTGTCCTGTCTAGATTGATCTGCCTTAACCTAAGGTGCCAAACATATGTATTATTGTCATGAGAAACTTTTTGCTTTTTAGGTTTGGGATGTTCTACTTTTAACATACTGGTATTAAGCAGTGACTGTTCGTTCGGTCTTAACATCTAAAGTCCATTCTCCATTTTTTCAAAACAAATATTTTAATCATTTCTAGAAATAATAATCTCATTATTAAGAAAAGAAATACCAAATATTTGTTCAAATAGTCTTGAAATAGAAATCAAATTCCTACGAAAACTAGGAATAAAATAAATATTGTTCAATAAAAACAATTATTCCTAAAATGAAGATGAATGGCTCCCACTACTTTTACTGAAACTTTAGCTTTATTGCCCACTCTCATCATGAATTTTCCGTCGGCAAACTCTTTTGAAGAACTAAACATCTGAAAAGAAGATCAAACATGATTGGTAGCTCTTGAATCAACTATCTAGGGAGATATATCAAATAAATCTTCTTCTATTAAACAAGCTTCTAAAACAAGTAAATCATATTTACCATTCTTCTTCTCTTTGAATTCAGAGAGATACTTATTAAAATTTCTCTTCCTATGCCCTTCAACTCTGTAGTGAAAATATTTTCCCTTAGGCTTTTTGTCCTTGGAGTTGTTCTTCTTGGTACTTGAGTTGCCTTTCTTGCTATTTTTAGGCTTAGATCCAGAGGCACCCTTGTTCTTCCTCTTCTTATTTTTGTTAGAGGTAGATGGATTTTCTTCTGCAACATTTGCTTCAACAATAGTTGTTGAATCATCTTTACCTTTATCATTCAAATATCGATTCGAAAGTTTGCAGTACGTTAAGCAGTTGAGTCATCATATAATTCAACTTGTTCATAATATAGTTACTCTAGAACTAAAGAAAATCAAATGAAAATGATTCTAGAATCATACTCACTTGGGTGAGGTCATTGATCATAGCCTTGTGAACTTTAGCCTCTCCAAAGTAATTGATCATGTTCAAAACATGATCTACTACTGAAGTTCTTCACTTCATTCTCGCATTCATAGCATTTTTAATGATATCATGACGAGATTGATCAGATTGTTGCCAAAACAAGGTATAGGGGACTCTATTATCTCATAAGTAGTCTCCATCTTTTCGTGCTTAGCTCTAAGCACATCGCTCAAGCCTACTAACATGTAGCAGCGAGCTTTCTTATTGGCATGAGTCTATTTTTAATAGCTTTCTTGTGTAGCATGAGTAACATTAATGGCGAGTTGTGGAGGATATTCCTCCATAAGCACAAACTTGTAGTCTTCACTAACAAGGACGATATTCATATTACTATTCCACTTAATAAAATTGTCTCTAACTAATTTTTTATTTGTGAGTAAAGCAATAATGGGATTCGAGGTTAATATATTTGCTGAAATTAAATAAATAAAATAACATTCAATATATTTGAAAATAAATATCATAAAGAATTCAGAATAGTAAACGTGAAGCATGATGCAAGTAAGTAAACACATAAATTTATTTACTAATTCCAAGGTAATTCAATTTTTCCTAATTAGGTGCCATTATAGGAAATGTCACATAATTATTAATTGAATTAAGACATTCTCAATTAATACTAAAACATCAAAATATTTCATATTTTCTATTATATATTAACTACCGTTTTATGTTCAAGATACTATTAACAGTTTAATTGTATCCTTATGAGTTTGACCTATTATTTCAAATTCTAGCAACTTAACTTAAAATTTCCGCTATAGGGTAGGTCAATTTTGAAATACATTATAAAATCCTATCTCTTGGAATTTAAGCCTTACTATTAATTTAAGTGAACACCCTCCATAGAGAAGATGAAATCTAAGTGTCTCAAGTCACCGATTAAATCTCACTGTGCTTAATTAATAAATAAATATGATTTTACCAAAATTTAACTATTAAATTTAAATCACATTATTCAAATTTTTTTCTTATTTAATTATTTAATCTAATTAAATTAGTCATATTCTAACTAAACTATGTTAGTATGAATATGATATATATGCATGACATTCATAAATGACTATGAATAGGTATAATGAATGACAATGGCATGTTACAATGCATGGTCATGTTATGCATATCATATATAATATAATAATAAAATAAAATAATAATGATACTTGGCCAGGTCCTTTAGGAAATTAAAATCCATTAAAATAATTAAATTACAAAGAGTAAAAGGCATGCTGACCCGAAAACTATCCATTAGTCTTCTTGGGCCTCCTTTCTTCTTTTGGTATTTTTACAAATCAGATTTGTAAAAGGTGATATTTATGTAAATACTTTTACAAAACTAGCCTAGCCTATATGATTATCTAAATAATCATTTGGGCCTGAGCCCATTTTTTTTAACGTAAGTTATACCTATAATATAATATATATTAATTTATATATATATATATTAATATATATTATAATATATAAAAAATGTTTTTTTGTTTACTTAAAACGTAATATATATATATATATATATTATATTTTAAAAGAAAAACTTTATTTTTTCGTGTGAGTTCTTTAGGGCGTTGGGTCGGCTTTAAGTGGAAACTTCTCCACCATTTTCTTTATACATTATAAGAAAAATGAAAGTAAAATACAATAAAGCCTATACTCAAAATTAGAGATTACATATTTTGATCTAATCAAAATAAATTACAAAAAATTTAAAATCTAAGAAACCAGATAATTAAAAACTAAATATCAACTATACATCCATCATATGATAACTCATCTATTTATCATAAAATACATATGAAAAAATAATACAATACCCACTCATGTATACAAATAATTAATACTATATACATCATATAAGCGTTCTGATGCCAATTGTTGGTTTTTTGAAACGATTTTCGTAGTGGAAGATAATAACGACCTGACTTTTCAGACCGTTAACTATTTACATTCTTAGCTTACTTATTTAAAAAAAGAAATTTAGACGCTGAAAATTCATGACAATTTTTTTATTATTTTTATTTTTTGAAGAGATTTATATTCATAACTAACCATTTACTTAAATTTTGAAAGTAAGATACTTCTCGGTGGTTAAGTAATCTTTATTTATATTTGTTTATAAACTTTTTATTAGGGTGATTTAAATAATGCGCAACCATAAAGAACTCTCAGGTAAGGAAGGGTGTCACATATGGACCACTTAAGTCCCAAGCTCTTCTTAGACAGTTTAGGTTTTTTTGACAGAACCTTTGTATTTTACATTTATTTAAATCAAAATATTTTCTCTTTTAGATCTTTTGAAAAACATTCGTTTAAACTCTATTCAATTGAAATACATTTACAAATTCAATTTAATGAAAGAAAAACATGCATTATGAAATAAAATACCAAATTATAAGTTTGTTTTCAATAACATCAAGCTTACATAATTAAAATCCTTTGTCACATAATAAGAAAATATGCGGAAGTAATTTTAATGGCAGTATTCTATTGCCTGTGCCTCGTATTCATCCCCGCCTCGATTCCACCTAATCCATCAATCAAATCAGAGGTTTCTTTTCTTTGGTACCTATAGATACTCATAAAATATGAGCTTTGGCTTGGCAAGTACAATGTAATTCTCACAAAACATTTTAGTTATAAACAAATATTCTTTTATGAAAGTCCGGTTATGCTATTTTATGAAATCATTACTTTATTCTTTATTATAAGATATTATATCATGATTTTATCTCATTTTTTATCACAAAGTCTTTTATCTTTCTTAGGGGCCCTGGTGTATGTACCGAGTGTGCACTACTGAATGGGGAACCAGGGTAGTGACCCAACTAAAAATACCCACTGTCATAGTCTTAACATACTTTTCCTCGGAAATTCTCACTTAGCAGAGATCGGTCTTATTTTCCCTCAGATATCTTCACCTAGTGGAGGTTGGTACGACACTTTTAAATTCTTTATCTTATTTAGTCTTCTCTTAACGTGAGTAGGTACGTTTCAATAACAAGCCCAAACTTATATTCCATTATCATAGCATTTCCTTTATTAAAGTATGCTAAAGTATTTTTACATGATAACATTGTAAAGTAAGTATACATCAATTTTATAGCATAAGAAATGTATCTTTATAAGCATTGTCATGACCCAAACGCCGGTTGTGGAAGAATGGGAATTTCACAAATTTTTTTTTTTTACTAGTGGACCTATTCCACAATTCATAGTCACCAATAAACACAAACTAAAAAATTTTAAGAAAGATTAAATTCTCAGTTATATCACTGAGCATCATCATTCACACCTCAATATCACACTAGAATGACATATATATAGTTACATACATTTTCAAAATAATACACTTAACATGAATGCTAGCAATATCTATAATTGAACAATACTTAAACACGAGTCATGTATTCACACTCCTAGTATTACCAAGTTTCAAATTACAAATAAAAGATAACTTCTTAATCCGCTTGCTGACCGTCAATGTCATACTGGACACCACCTGTGGAGAAAGTAGGGGGGGTGAGCATAAATTGCCCAGTAGGTTACCCAATTTACCTTTTGGGAAAATCTTTTATAAATCTCAAAACATCTGCATGGTTAGTAGTAAAGGAAAGCATTTCTATAAATATTAAGGATTTAAATCATTTATAGAAAACCATACAAAAACCAAAACCAGATATATATCCGGGTTAAAACAGATAGAAAACCATAATAAAACAAGTATAGTGCACATCACATAAATCAAACACATCACATGAGTTCTCATCCTCTCATCACAACTAGAGCAACTTATACTATATGTATTGAGTGCTCTCTGCCTGACATCTATCTCTGAAAACCGAAGGGACACCCATGTGTCAACTCCTATCGAACCGGAGGGGGACTGAATGCCTACGCCTACCGAATGGAGATAGTCAGAAAACAAACCCTGCGCGGGTTTACGGGCTCTCACCGAAGGTGGGTGTAGTCCGCCTACTACAACACCGTGATGTCTAAGACAACTCTCATGCATGATTGTATGAAATGTGCAATATATAAGGTCTCAAACAATCATGCAGTGGTTTAACATTCTAGACGTGCTCTAATTTTTAATTAAAACCCATTTTGTACTTCAAAATCCAAAAGTACAGTTTTTATGGTTTTACCGAATTCCAAGTATAAAAACTTGTATAAAATCATATTTAAAATATCTAGAGCAGTCCACAACATTTCACAAATTCATAGTTCATTGAAATAACTATTCAAATAATTTAATTTAATAAAATCACGAAATTTCATTTTTCAGAATATATTCTAATTTTAATGAAAATAATAGAAAACAAGGAANTTGTTTTCGAGTCTCGTCACGTTCACTTGAAAAGTTGACTTTTCAAACGGAGTCTCGGATTGAGAAACAGAGGTCACCACTGGATTCAGAACACCCAAAAACATTGGTTTAGGTATAAAGTTCATCGAAAACGGATCCTGGTACGGGACCGGCCTGTGGCACGCAAAACAGTGCAATTCACGAGCTATTTTCTCTATTTGCGTGCTACTTCAGAAAATAGTGGTATTTTATATCAAACTTCATGTCCCGACCTCACTGAGTCCAAATTCGAAGTCAAAACTCAGTTTTGAGGCCCCAAACACTAAATGGGCTCAAAAATCCGAAAATTATAAAAATACCACATTTTGAAAATATTGAGAAAAATACCACATTTTCAGCCCGATAATTAACTACCTTCCAGTTATCGTTTCAACACTTAAAAATCATGAGATTTCATGTTTCAAACTCCTCTATCATGTGGTAAAATTTTCTCGGAAAAAATAACTCAATTCTGAATTAATTACGAAAATATCACAAAATTTAAATATTAAAATATTGCTACAGTAGACAACTTCTCACCGGAGCCGAGCTGGAGGCCGAGAGTAGTCGAAAATCAAAGCTGGAGTCAAGACGAATCCAATGGTGGTGGTGGCGCAGTGATCGGACGTTGGACGGCGGCACGACGGGCGAAAAACCGATCCGGTGGCGCGAACTTCCGGCTACGATTTCTCCGACGATAGGCAGCGGTTCACGGCGGCAACACTTGGCACTAGTTCGTCGGCGTCTTCTAGTCACGGCGAGTGGGCGCGTCTGGCACGTGGCGCTATCTGATTTGACCAAAAAATAAGTTTATGAAATTCCACTTTGGCCACAATTTTAAAAGATTGTTTCATTTAAGTCCCTCTTTAATTACACTTTTGCCCCCAATTTGAAATTTCTTTTTCACTTTTTCCCAAAAAGTACCTAGACTTTATCTTGTCTAGATTCAACACCAAATTTATTTCTGATTTGTATTTAATTAATTCAAAAATATAAAATTACCAAATTGCCCTTGAAGCAAAATTACATAATTACCCCTTACAAAATTTCGGATTTTACATCCTCTCCCCCTTAAAAGAATTTCGTCCCAGAATTCGGATACAAGGGTCAAAGTACAACTTCAAGTTGAAAATTAAACAGATGAGGATACTTTTCATACATTTCTGTTTCCAGCTCCCAAGTGGCTTCGTCTTCTTTATAGTGTTGCCAAAGAACCTTGACAAGTGATATCTCCCTACTTCGAGCACTTTGAGCTCTCTCTCTAATATTCGAACTAGTTGTTCCTTATATATTACATCCTCTTGTAATGGCACTTCCACATACTAGATAACATGCGATGGATAAGGCACATACTTCCTGAGCATCGAGGCATGAAAAACATTGTGCACTCGGCCCAGTTGTGGTGGCAACTCCAAGCGATACGCTACGGGCTCAATTCTAGAAGTAATCTCAAATGGTCCAATATATCTTGGAGCCAATTTTCCTTTAAGCCCAAATCTAGTGATCCCACGCCTTGGCATTTCTTTCACGAATACCTGATCACCAACTTCTAACTCTACTTCACGTCTTTTTGGGTCTGCATAGCTTTTCTGTCGACTCTGCATGACTTTAAGTCTTTGCTGAATCTTATTAATTTTCTCAAGTAGTTTCTTATATCAGTTTTGGCCCAAGAATGACACGTTTCTCAGCATCAGCCCAACACAAGGGTGATCTACATGGTCTTCCATATAATACCTCATACGGAGCCATGCCAAGACTAGTTTTGTAGCTGTTGTTATAAGAAAACTCCACCAATGATAGATGATCATCCCAGCTCCCACCAAAATCCAGTACACAAGAGCGAAGCATGTCTTCTAGAATCTGAATAGTCCTCTCAGATTGGCCATCTGAATAGTTCTCAAAGCTCTCTACAAAGCTCTCTAGAACTTAGAAGTAAATCTTGGGTCTCCGTCCGAAACTATGCTTGATGGAACTCCATGCAATCGAACAATATTGTCAATGTAGAGACTACTAAGCTTGTTGAGTGAAAAATTAGATCTGATCGGTATGAAATGAGCAGTTTTCGTCATACGATCAACAATTACCCAGATTGCATCGTTCTTTCTTCGGGTCATAGGCAAACCCATTACAAAGTCCATGGTGATTTTATTCCACTTCCATTCCGGTATGGGTAAGGGCTGTAGTAGTCTAGCTCGTCTCTGGTGTTCAGCTTTAACTTGCTAACATGTCATACACTTAGTCACAAAAGTAGCTACATCACGTTTCATGCCTTTCCATCAATATTGTCTCTTCAGGTCATGATACATCTTGGTGCTACCAAGATGTACAGCAAATTTAGATTTATGAGCTTTAGTGAGAATGGTCTCTCTAAGATGAGGATCATTAGCTACTACCAGCTTGCCTTTGTAAAGCACAAATCCTTCTCTATTTGTACTCCAACCTTCTAATTGTTCACTACTTTCGAGTTGATTCCAGATCGTCCTCAACTCTTGGTCTTGTCATTGACTTTACTGCACAGTTTGGAGAAGTGCAGGTATGGCAACAATATTACTGAGGTAAGTAGCATTTCCAGACTCGAAGTACTGCAAGTTATAATCTCCAATTACCAATGAGTTCTTCCAATCTTGTAATATAAGTCGCTATGGAGCTAAGCAGTTTTCTACTCAAGGCATCAGCTACAACATTGGCCTTGCCGGGATGGTATTGTAGTTCGAAGTCATAATCTTCTATATACTCAACCCATCTTCACTGCCTCAGATTTAGATCTCGTTGAGTGAAGAGATATTTCAAACTCTTATGATCAGAGAATATTTCATATTTCACACCATACAAATAACACCTCCATATTTTGAGTGCGAAAATTATTGCTGCATGCTCCAGGTCATGGGTAGGATAGTTCCTCTCATGTGGTTTCAACTGACGAGAAGCATACGCTACAACTCGACCATTTTGCATCAGAACACATCCCAATCCCATCTTAGAAGCATCAATATACACTACATAAGGTTCATTATTCTCAGGAACTGTAAGAACAGGTGCAGTTGTCAAACTATGCTTCAATTTCCTAAAAGCTTCTTCACAATCACTATCCCAGATAAACTTGACATCATTTCTGGTCAGCCTTGTCAATGGTAATGCAACCCTTGAGAAGTTCTGAACAAAACGATGGTAATAACCTACTAAACCGAGGAAACTTCGTATTTCTGTCACATTCTTTGGTCTTTCCCACTTGAGAACAACTTCTACCATAGTAGGATCGACTGATATACCTTCTTGAGAAATTATATGCCCTAAAAATTTAACTTCTGACATCCAGAAGTCACATTTTAATCTTTTGGCATATAATTGTTGATTTTTCAAAACTTCAAGTACTATCCTTAGATGTTCGGCATGATCTTCCCGAGTCTTGGAATACACCAGGATGTCATCAATAAAAACAACTACAAAACGATCCAAGTATGGCCTGAAAATCTGATTCATGAGATCCATAAAAGCTAGAGGCATATTCGTCAAACAAAAGGCATTACCAGAAACTCAAAGTGACTATAACGAGTTCTGAATACTATTTTCGGTATATCTTCCTCTCTTATCTTCAACTGGTGATAACCTGACCTCAAGTCAATCTTAGAGAAAAATCTTGATCCACCAAGTTGATCAAACAGCTCGTCAATCCTTGGCAAAGGATACTTGTTCTTTATCGTCAGTTGGTTTAACTTCCTGTAGTCCACACATAGCCTTAAAGTACCGTCAGCTTTCTTGACAAACAAAACAGGAGCACCCCAAGGAGAAGTGCTATTTTGAATGAAACCCTTGGATAACAAATCATCCAATTATTCCCTCAATTCGTTCATCTCTGCAGGAGCCATATGGTAGGCTGGAATAGAAACTGGTTGAGCTCCAGTAACAAGGTCAATATAGAAATCGATCTCCCTATCTGGTGGTAATCCTAGTAAATCTTCAGGAAATACCTCTGGATATTCACTCACCACCGGAATCCATAGGTCCTGATCATTAGTTCTCTTTTCGCCATCGATGGCAAACAGTTCCCATAACACTCAAGTTTCTTTCTACCACCTAAATAGGCTTTTAGAACAGGACTTGGTTTCAAAGAATTCATTCGGGCTTGATATATTATGGGTCATCCATCATCCAGAAAAAGAGTTACTCGCTTATCATAACAATCGACAATAGCTCGATACTTGGATAACCAATCCATCCCAAGTATTACATCGTATTGTTTCATTAGTAAACAATCAAATCAGCAAGTAATTCTTTACCATCAATCACCACACAACAAGATTTACACATACTAGATATCTCAGTTACACCATCCAAAGGTGTTCCCAAAGTTAAGGCATAATCTAATTCAGAAAATTCTAATCCCAGAAGTTGAACAAACAACAAGGATATGAATGAATGAGATGCACCAGTGTCAAACAATACACGTGCCCAAGAATATGAAATAAGAACCATACCGTCAACAACACCTCGGTCAATGTGTTCATTGGTACCATCAGTTCCAAAAATTCCATAAGCTTGGCCAGTGACCTTTCCTTTTCCCTTATTGCTTCTTCCTTGTCCAGGACGACTGCTACTAGATCCCAGACCATTGCTACCATATTCACATCCTCCTTGACTCCCTGAAGCCTGAGGAGTTTGGAAATTCTGAGTATAGCCCTGGGGGCAGTACTGGTGCTAGTAAGGTGGTGGAGATGAAAAAGCTTGGGAAACACCCTAAGATTGCTGCGACCTAGCTTGAGTGTTCTGAGGAGGTGCTGAACCAGAATAGCTTCCATGTGGTCCTCCCTAAGAAAGAGGGGATTTTTGAAGACATTTTGGGCACTCATTCCTCTTATGGCCCTGTTGACCACAGTGGTAACATGTATAGGGGCTGAACCTTTTGCTACCTGCTAAATTACTGCTAGTATAACTTCCGCTGTTAGGTGAACTTTGAGCAGACCACTGTCCTTGGTTCCTCTTGTTCATTTTTCTCTTATTACTTTTATTCTTCCTTGCACCCTGCTCATTCTCTATGGCTTCAGCTTGTTGGGCTGCTAGCACTACTTCAGAAAGAGTGGCAAAAGAGTGAATAGCAATATGGTTGTGGATGTTTCGATTTAGTCTATTCTTGAACTTCGCAATTTGGTAAGTGTCACTCACCGCTGGACTAAGGGCAAGGCTTGCCAATTCTGTGAACTCCATCACGTATTGGTTTACAGTTCTATTCCTTTGTGTAAGTATCTCAAAATGACCAACTACTTCAGCTTGTTGATCATTATTTGCATAATGTGCTTTGAAGAGTCTCTCGAATTCTTCCAAAGTTACGCCTTCTACATTTTGCATAACCTCAATTGTTTCCCACCAATGGATAGCATTTCCCATCAAGCGAGAGATAGCAAACACAGCTCAGAACTCTCTAGGAGTACCCAGGGTCCGAAAATATCGTGTCATCTCACGCAACCATGTATTGGCAATAAGTGGGTCGGGGGTTCCATCATACTGTCTAGGCTGAAGACGCATAAACTTCTGAAGATGATAAGCCTGATCAGGTTGACGCTCTTGTTGTGGTTGAGGCTGAAGGTTAAGACCTTGCATCTCACGGAAAGCATGACGCATAACTTCGAAAAATTGGTTGAAGTCTTGTGGAATTGGAGGGGGCTCAGCACCAAGTTGGCACCTTGGAGCTCTCCTAGGAGGCATTTTGAAAGTCTGAAATGATATACTAAACTATTAGCGAGGTAATAATGCATATCATTATAAAAACAAGTTCAATCTAGTTTAATGGTGCTATGTCCGAGGTATTAAAACTCAAAGCTCTGATACCACAATTTCTGTCACGACCCAAACCCCGGGGTAGTGGCAGAATGGGAATTTCACAATTTTTTTTTTTACCAGTGGACCTATTCCACAGTTCATAGTCACCAATAAACACAGACTGAAAAATTTTAAGAAAGATTAAATTCTCAGTTATATCACTGAGCATCATCATTCACACCTCAATATCACACTAGAATGACATATATAGTTACAAACATTTTCAAAATAACACACTTTACATGAATGCTAGCAATATCCATTATTGAATAAGACTTAAAACACGAGTCTTGTATTCACACTCCTAGCATTACCAAGTTTCAAATTACAAATAAAAGATAACTTCCTAATCCGCTTACTGACTGTCAATATAACACTAGACACCACCTATGGAGAAAGTAGAGGGGGTGAGCATAAATTGCCCAGTAGGTTACCCAATTTACCTTTTGGGAAAATCTTTTATAAATCTCAAAACATCTGCATAGTTAGTAGTAAAGAAAAACATTTCTATAGATATTAAGGATTTAAATCATTTATAGAAAACCATGCTAAAACCAAAACTAGATATATATCCGGGTTAAAACCAATAGAAAACTATAATAAAACAAGCATAGTGCACATCACATAAATCAAACACATCACATGAGTTCTCATCCTCTCATCACAACTAGAGCAACTTATACTGTATGTATTGAGTGCTCTCTGCCTGACATCTATCTCTGAAAACCAGAGGGACACCCATGTGTCAACTCCTATCGAACCGGTGGGGCACCGAATGCCTACGCCTACCGAATGGAGATAGTCAGAAAACAAACCCCATGTGGGTTTACGGGCTCTCATCGAAAGCGGGTGTACTAGTCTGCCTACTACAACACCGTGATGTCTAAGACGACTCTCATGCATGATCGTATGAAATGTGCAATATATAGGGTCTCAAACAACCATGTAGTAGTTTAACATTCTAGACATGCTCTAATTTTTAATTAAAACCCATTTTGTACTTCAAAATCCAAAAGTACAGTTTCTATGGTTTTACCGAATTCCAAGTATAAAAACTTGTATAAAATCATATTTAAAATATCTAGAGCAGTCTACAACGTTTCACAAATTCATAGTTCACTAAAATAACTATTCAAATAATTTAATTTAATAAAATCACGAAATTTCATTTTTCAGAATATATTCTAATTTTAATGAAAATAATAGAAAACAAGGAAATTGAATCCTCTACCTCGAAATAGTGATTATCCTGACCTAACGACGCTAGAAATATCCTCAATTGATCACCGAGTTGTTCAGACAGTTGTTTTCGAGTCTCGTCACGTTCACTTGAAAAGTTGACTTTTCAAACGGAGTCTCGGATTGAGAAACAGAGGTCACCACTGGATTCAGAACACCCAAAAACATTGGTTTAGGTATAAAGTTCATCGAAAACGGATCCTGGTACGGGACCGGCCTGTGGCACGCAAAACAGTGCAATTCACGAGCTATTTTCTCTATTTGCGTGCTACTTCAGAAAATAGTGGTATTTTATATCAAACTTCATGTCCCGACCTCACTGAGTCCAAATTCGAAGTCAAAACTCAGTTTTGAGGCCCCAAACACTAAATGGGCTCAAAAATCCGAAAATTATAAAAATACCACATTTTGAAAATATTGAGAAAAATACCACATTTTCAGCCCGATAATTAACTACCTTCCAGTTATCGTTTCAACACTTAAAAATCATGAGATTTCATGTTTCAAACTCCTCTATCATGTGGTAAAATTTTCTCGGAAAAAATAACTCAATTCTGAATTAATTACGAAAATATCACAAAATTTAAATATTAAAATATTGCTACAGTAGACAACTTCTCACCGGAGCCGAGCTGGAGGCCGAGAGTAGTCGAAAATCAAAGCTGGAGTCAAGACGAATCCAATGGTGGTGGTGGCGCAGTGATCGGACGTTGGACGGCGGCACGACGGGCGAAAAACCGATCCGGTGGCGCGAACTTCCGGCTACGATTTCTCCGACGATAGGCAGCGGTTCACGGCGGCAACACTTGGCACTAGTTCGTCGGCGTCTTCTAGTCACGGCGAGTGGGCGCGTCTGGCACGTGGCGCTATCTGATTTGACCAAAAAATAAGTTTATGAAATTCCACTTTGGCCACAATTTTAAAAGATTGTTTCATTTAAGTCCCTCTTTAATTACACTTTTGCCCCCAATTTGAAATTTCTTTTTCACTTTTTCCCAAAAAGTACCTAGACTTTATCTTGTCTAGATTCAACACCAAATTTATTTCTGATTTGTATTTAATTAATTCAAAAATATAAAATTACCAAATTGCCCTTGAAGCAAAATTACATAATTACCCCTTACAAAATTTCGGATTTTACATCCTCTCCCCCTTAAAAGAATTTCGTCCCAGAATTCGGATACAAGGGTCAAAGTACAACTTCAAGTTGAAAATTAAACAGATGAGGATACTTTTCATACATTTCTGTTTCCAGCTCCCAAGTGGCTTCGTCTTCTTTATAGTGTTGCCAAAGAACCTTGACAAGTGATATCTCCCTACTTCGAGCACTTTGAGCTCTCTCTCTAATATTCGAACTAGTTGTTCCTTATATATTACATCCTCTTGTAATGGCACTTCCACATACTAGATAACATGCGATGGATAAGGCACATACTTCCTGAGCATCGAGGCATGAAAAACATTGTGCACTCGGCCCAGTTGTGGTGGCAACTCCAAGCGATACGCTACGGGCTCAATTCTAGAAGTAATCTCAAATGGTCCAATATATCTTGGAGCCAATTTTCCTTTAAGCCCAAATCTAGTGATCCCACGCCTTGGCATTTCTTTCACGAATACCTGATCACCAACTTCTAACTCTACTTCACGTCTTTTTGGGTCTGCATAGCTTTTCTGTCGACTCTGCATGACTTTAAGTCTTTGCTGAATCTTATTAATTTTCTCAAGTAGTTTCTTATATCAGTTTTGGCCCAAGAATGACACGTTTCTCAGCATCAGCCCAACACAAGGGTGATCTACATGGTCTTCCATATAATACCTCATACGGAGCCATGCCAAGACTAGTTTTGTAGCTGTTGTTATAAGAAAACTCCACCAATGATAGATGATCATCCCAGCTCCCACCAAAATCCAGTACACAAGAGCGAAGCATGTCTTCTAGAATCTGAATAGTCCTCTCAGATTGGCCATCTGAATAGTTCTCAAAGCTCTCTACAAAGCTCTCTAGAACTTAGAAGTAAATCTTGGGTCTCCGTCCGAAACTATGCTTGATGGAACTCCATGCAATCGAACAATATTGTCAATGTAGAGACTACTAAGCTTGTTGAGTGAAAAATTAGATCTGATCGGTATGAAATGAGCAGTTTTCGTCATACGATCAACAATTACCCAGATTGCATCGTTCTTTCTTCGGGTCATAGGCAAACCCATTACAAAGTCCATGGTGATTTTATTCCACTTCCATTCCGGTATGGGTAAGGGCTGTAGTAGTCTAGCTCGTCTCTGGTGTTCAGCTTTAACTTGCTAACATGTCATACACTTAGTCACAAAAGTAGCTACATCACGTTTCATGCCTTTCCATCAATATTGTCTCTTCAGGTCATGATACATCTTGGTGCTACCAAGATGTACAGCAAATTTAGATTTATGAGCTTTAGTGAGAATGGTCTCTCTAAGATGAGGATCATTAGCTACTACCAGCTTGCCTTTGTAAAGCACAAATCCTTCTCTATTTGTACTCCAACCTTCTAATTGTTCACTACTTTCGAGTTGATTCCAGATCGTCCTCAACTCTTGGTCTTGTCATTGACTTTACTGCACAGTTTGGAGAAGTGCAGGTATGGCAACAATATTACTGAGGTAAGTAGCATTTCCAGACTCGAAGTACTGCAAGTTATAATCTCCAATTACCAATGAGTTCTTCCAATCTTGTAATATAAGTCGCTATGGAGCTAAGCAGTTTTCTACTCAAGGCATCAGCTACAACATTGGCCTTGCCGGGATGGTATTGTAGTTCGAAGTCATAATCTTCTATATACTCAACCCATCTTCACTGCCTCAGATTTAGATCTCGTTGAGTGAAGAGATATTTCAAACTCTTATGATCAGAGAATATTTCATATTTCACACCATACAAATAACACCTCCATATTTTGAGTGCGAAAATTATTGCTGCATGCTCCAGGTCATGGGTAGGATAGTTCCTCTCATGTGGTTTCAACTGACGAGAAGCATACGCTACAACTCGACCATTTTGCATCAGAACACATCCCAATCCCATCTTAGAAGCATCAATATACACTACATAAGGTTCATTATTCTCAGGAACTGTAAGAACAGGTGCAGTTGTCAAACTATGCTTCAATTTCCTAAAAGCTTCTTCACAATCACTATCCCAGATAAACTTGACATCATTTCTGGTCAGCCTTGTCAATGGTAATGCAACCCTTGAGAAGTTCTGAACAAAACGATGGTAATAACCTACTAAACCGAGGAAACTTCGTATTTCTGTCACATTCTTTGGTCTTTCCCACTTGAGAACAACTTCTACCATAGTAGGATCGACTGATATACCTTCTTGAGAAATTATATGCCCTAAAAATTTAACTTCTGACATCCAGAAGTCACATTTTAATCTTTTGGCATATAATTGTTGATTTTTCAAAACTTCAAGTACTATCCTTAGATGTTCGGCATGATCTTCCCGAGTCTTGGAATACACCAGGATGTCATCAATAAAAACAACTACAAAACGATCCAAGTATGGCCTGAAAATCTGATTCATGAGATCCATAAAAGCTAGAGGCATATTCGTCAAACAAAAGGCATTACCAGAAACTCAAAGTGACTATAACGAGTTCTGAATACTATTTTCGGTATATCTTCCTCTCTTATCTTCAACTGGTGATAACCTGACCTCAAGTCAATCTTAGAGAAAAATCTTGATCCACCAAGTTGATCAAACAGCTCGTCAATCCTTGGCAAAGGATACTTGTTCTTTATCGTCAGTTGGTTTAACTTCCTGTAGTCCACACATAGCCTTAAAGTACCGTCAGCTTTCTTGACAAACAAAACAGGAGCACCCCAAGGAGAAGTGCTATTTTGAATGAAACCCTTGGATAACAAATCATCCAATTATTCCCTCAATTCGTTCATCTCTGCAGGAGCCATATGGTAGGCTGGAATAGAAACTGGTTGAGCTCCAGTAACAAGGTCAATATAGAAATCGATCTCCCTATCTGGTGGTAATCCTAGTAAATCTTCAGGAAATACCTCTGGATATTCACTCACCACCGGAATCCATAGGTCCTGATCATTAGTTCTCTTTTCGCCATCGATGGCAAACAGTTCCCATAACACTCAAGTTTCTTTCTACCACCTAAATAGGCTTTTAGAACAGGACTTGGTTTCAAAGAATTCATTCGGGCTTGATATATTATGGGTCATCCATCATCCAGAAAAAGAGTTACTCGCTTATCATAACAATCGACAATAGCTCGATACTTGGATAACCAATCCATCCCAAGTATTACATCGTATTGTTTCATTAGTAAACAATCAAATCAGCAAGTAATTCTTTACCATCAATCACCACACAACAAGATTTACACATACTAGATATCTCAGTTACACCATCCAAAGGTGTTCCCAAAGTTAAGGCATAATCTAATTCAGAAAATTCTAATCCCAGAAGTTGAACAAACAACAAGGATATGAATGAATGAGATGCACCAGTGTCAAACAATACACGTGCCCAAGAATATGAAATAAGAACCATACCGTCAACAACACCTCGGTCAATGTGTTCATTGGTACCATCAGTTCCAAAAATTCCATAAGCTTGGCCAGTGACCTTTCCTTTTCCCTTATTGCTTCTTCCTTGTCCAGGACGACTGCTACTAGATCCCAGACCATTGCTACCATATTCACATCCTCCTTGACTCCCTGAAGCCTGAGGAGTTTGGAAATTCTGAGTATAGCCCTGGGGGCAGTACTGGTGCTAGTAAGGTGGTGGAGATGAAAAAGCTTGGGAAACACCCTAAGATTGCTGCGACCTAGCTTGAGTGTTCTGAGGAGGTGCTGAACCAGAATAGCTTCCATGTGGTCCTCCCTAAGAAAGAGGGGATTTTTGAAGACATTTTGGGCACTCATTCCTCTTATGGCCCTGTTGACCACAGTGGTAACATGTATAGGGGCTGAACCTTTTGCTACCTGCTAAATTACTGCTAGTATAACTTCCGCTGTTAGGTGAACTTTGAGCAGACCACTGTCCTTGGTTCCTCTTGTTCATTTTTCTCTTATTACTTTTATTCTTCCTTGCACCCTGCTCATTCTCTATGGCTTCAGCTTGTTGGGCTGCTAGCACTACTTCAGAAAGAGTGGCAAAAGAGTGAATAGCAATATGGTTGTGGATGTTTCGATTTAGTCTATTCTTGAACTTCGCAATTTGGTAAGTGTCACTCACCGCTGGACTAAGGGCAAGGCTTGCCAATTCTGTGAACTCCATCACGTATTGGTTTACAGTTCTATTCCTTTGTGTAAGTATCTCAAAATGACCAACTACTTCAGCTTGTTGATCATTATTTGCATAATGTGCTTTGAAGAGTCTCTCGAATTCTTCCAAAGTTACGCCTTCTACATTTTGCATAACCTCAATTGTTTCCCACCAATGGATAGCATTTCCCATCAAGCGAGAGATAGCAAACACAGCTCAGAACTCTCTAGGAGTACCCAGGGTCCGAAAATATCGTGTCATCTCACGCAACCATGTATTGGCAATAAGTGGGTCGGGGGTTCCATCATACTGTCTAGGCTGAAGACGCATAAACTTCTGAAGATGATAAGCCTGATCAGGTTGACGCTCTTGTTGTGGTTGAGGCTGAAGGTTAAGACCTTGCATCTCACGGAAAGCATGACGCATAACTTCGAAAAATTGGTTGAAGTCTTGTGGAATTGGAGGGGGCTCAGCACCAAGTTGGCACCTTGGAGCTCTCCTAGGAGGCATTTTGAAAGTCTGAAATGATATACTAAACTATTAGCGAGGTAATAATGCATATCATTATAAAAACAAGTTCAATCTAGTTTAATGGTGCTATGTCCGAGGTATTAAAACTCAAAGCTCTGATACCACAATTTCTGTCACGACCCAAACCCCGGGGTAGTGGCAGAATGGGAATTTCACAATTTTTTTTTTTACCAGTGGACCTATTCCACAGTTCATAGTCACCAATAAACACAGACTGAAAAATTTTAAGAAAGATTAAATTCTCAGTTATATCACTGAGCATCATCATTCACACCTCAATATCACACTAGAATGACATATATAGTTACAAACATTTTCAAAATAACACACTTTACATGAATGCTAGCAATATCCATTATTGAATAAGACTTAAAACACGAGTCTTGTATTCACACTCCTAGCATTACCAAGTTTCAAATTACAAATAAAAGATAACTTCCTAATCCGCTTACTGACTGTCAATATAACACTAGACACCACCTATGGAGAAAGTAGAGGGGGTGAGCATAAATTGCCCAGTAGGTTACCCAATTTACCTTTTGGGAAAATCTTTTATAAATCTCAAAACATCTGCATAGTTAGTAGTAAAGAAAAACATTTCTATAGATATTAAGGATTTAAATCATTTATAGAAAACCATGCTAAAACCAAAACTAGATATATATCCGGGTTAAAACCAATAGAAAACTATAATAAAACAAGCATAGTGCACATCACATAAATCAAACACATCACATGAGTTCTCATCCTCTCATCACAACTAGAGCAACTTATACTGTATGTATTGAGTGCTCTCTGCCTGACATCTATCTCTGAAAACCAGAGGGACACCCATGTGTCAACTCCTATCGAACCGGTGGGGCACCGAATGCCTACGCCTACCGAATGGAGATAGTCAGAAAACAAACCCCATGTGGGTTTACGGGCTCTCATCGAAAGCGGGTGTACTAGTCTGCCTACTACAACACCGTGATGTCTAAGACGACTCTCATGCATGATCGTATGAAATGTGCAATATATAGGGTCTCAAACAACCATGTAGTAGTTTAACATTCTAGACATGCTCTAATTTTTAATTAAAACCCATTTTGTACTTCAAAATCCAAAAGTACAGTTTCTATGGTTTTACCGAATTCCAAGTATAAAAACTTGTATAAAATCATATTTAAAATATCTAGAGCAGTCTACAACGTTTCACAAATTCATAGTTCACTAAAATAACTATTCAAATAATTTAATTTAATAAAATCACGAAATTTCATTTTTCAGAATATATTCTAATTTTAATGAAAATAATAGAAAACAAGGAANTTGTTTTCGAGTCTCGTCACGTTCACTTGAAAAGTTGACTTTTCAAACGGAGTCTCGGATTGAGAAACAGAGGTCACCACTGGATTCAGAACACCTAAAAATATTGGTTTAGATATAAAGTTCGTTGAAAACGGGTCCCGGTACGGCACTGGCCCTTTGCACACAAAACAGTGCAATTCACGAGCTATTTTCTCGATTTTCGTGCCACTTCGGAAAATAGTGGCATTTTATATCAAACTTCATCTCCCGACCTCACTGAGTCCGAATTTGAAGTCAGAACTCAGTTTCGTGGTCCCAAACACTAATTGGGCTCAATAATCTGAAAATTATAAAAGTACCACATTTTGAAAATATTTAGAAAAATACCACATTTTCATCCCGATAATTAACTACCTTCCGGTTATCATTTTAACACTTAAAAATCATGAGATTTCATATTTCAAACTCCTCTATCACATGGTAAAATTTTCTCGGGAAAAATAACTCAATTCCGAAATAATTACTAAAGGACTACAAAATTTAAATATTAAAATATTGCTACAGTAGACAACTTCTCACCAGAGCCGAGCTGGAGGCCGATAGTGGTCAGAAATCAAAGCTGGTGTCGAGACAAATCCAACGGTGGTGGTGGCGCGGTGACCGGACGTCGGACGGCGGCACGGCGGATGAAAAATCGATCTAGTAGCACGAACTTCCGACTGTGATTTCTTCGGCGATAGGCGGTGGTTCACGGTGGCAGTACCCGACGATGGTTCGTCGGTGTCTTCTGGTCACAGCGGGGGACGGTGGAGGTTTGGGTGAACAGTGACCGAGGGAGGGTATTTGGGGGTTCCGTGGAGAAGAAAGAAAAAAAAGGGGTTTTTATGCAATTTTTCAAAAACTGTAGCAGTGGGACACGTGGCGCAATCTGATTCGATCGAAAAATAAGTTTATGAAATTCCACTTTGGCCACAATTTTAAAAGATTCTTTCATTTTAGTCCCTCTTTAATTACACTTTTGCCCCTAATTTGAAATTTCTTTTTCACTTTTGCCCCAAAAGTACCTAGACTTTATCTTGTCTAGATTCAATACTAAATTTATTTCTGATTTGTATTTAATTAATTAAAAAATATAAAATTACCAAATTGCCCTTGAAGCAAAATTACTTAATCACCTTTACAAAATTTGGGATTTTACAAGCATACATTATAAGTAGGTCATACAATAATAATATAAAGGCAAGTTAACACATAAAATAATTTCAAATATATCATATTGCAAACATGAAACATTTTCACACCATCCATGCCATAGGTGAAATTATTCTTATCTCGTAATATGATTGTCCTAGTTACACTCATTAATTACATCCGTGTGGGTCGAAGTTTTGACCTGATATATACATACTCTATTTGTTAGAGTAATTTAAAGTGGCCTTATACTTTTTTTTTTAACTTCTAATTACTTAGTGGACTTTAAACATTTAAGACTCATCCTCGATCAAACATAAAACTTCATATTTGAGAAACAACGTCATGTTATATTCATTGACTAATTTATACTTTCAACTTAGATGGATAAGATTTAATTTTCTTTAACCATTATCATAGTGATCTTTTTAATCTATTAATAATTTGATTATTGCTTTGATTAATATCATCCCAAATCAGTTAAGTTTTCTTAGTTATATTTCTTTTCATCAAATACTTTAAATTATTCTTGATTGATTTCTTTATTCATAATTAAGGGTCATAATATAATAAGTGAGTCAAACACATTAATGGCTACACAGATTTAAAATTTAAAATCATACTTGAACTAAATATTATTAGGCATTGATCACACTTTTTAGGCCTATTACTAAATTTAGGCTAAATACAATTAGAAGTATACATTATTTATTTTTTATAATTGATTTTTTGTCTTAAATTTAAGTAAATCTTTTCTTATCCCAATTACAGATCTAAAATAAAGTTTTCTATTTATTCTTATACCAAATATTCAACCCAAAATTTCAAGTTTTATAATTTATATTTTTGTCCATAATCTTAAGATTTATAATATTCATGCCATCCAATGGTAAATATATAGTTATATCTTATCTTTTTGTTAACGATTCTTCCTTTATTTATTTTTACACTTTAATATGGTCTTAAAACTGTCTAAAATATCTTTCTCACATATTTGACACATATTTTGTCAAAATTACACTTTGGCCCCCAATACTCAAAGTTTTGGCATTTTAGTCCTTTTAACTTTTGAGCAAACATCTTTAATTTTTTGAAAGCATTTTTAATGAATAAAAATCTGTTCTTAAGGATCTAAGTCTAAATCATTAAGTTTAGTTCATTTTCATGAATATTTTATTTTAAGGTTTTACACTTAAAAATCTTCCACTTTTGTGTTTAGTCATTTTGATTTTATTATAATTATTATTATTTAGCCTTTATTATTATGAAGTATTTATATTTAGAGGCTTAAGAAAGCACCAAAATAAATCTAAACATAATATAAATTATATAACATCTAAAGTAGATCAAATTTATTATTACCCATTTATTCTTTTATAGAATCTATTTAAACACATAACAAGCAAAGTAAGGGAATATTTACGTTCCAAGCTTAAATCTTCTTTCTTACGTCTCTACCACAAAACTAGATGCTCTCTTCTTTTGATTATAATTCTTAAATTCCAGAGTCGATGGGTAAAATATTATAGCTCTTGTGGATTTGGAAGAAAGTGAGGTAAAAAAGGTTTTTTTTTTTTTTTTTTGAGAAAGGAAAATTGGAAAAATGAAGATAGTTTTGGTTAAGTAATTAGAAAGTTAAGTATGGATTTGCAATTGCCAAATGAAAGATTTATTTATGGGCCATCCATAGGAGGTATCCAATAATACACACTTCACATTCCATCAAATAATCCAAGTACCATTATTACCAATTTGTTAATATATCTTCTTTTTCTACTCCATTACCTTATCTTTTACTTTATTTTTCACTTTTCCACTACTTTTGCCTCTAATATTTCTTCTTTTTCAATTATTTGGAATCCAATACTACTAACTCCCAAAGAAAGTCTCCACTATATTAATCTTTTTCATACTTTTTGAATTATTTTGGAAACAAAAGTTACTAATAAGTTATTTATGTCTTCTACTTTGAATTATGGCTACTAATTTCTAAAGAACATTTTCATTATCATTTTTCTTTTTCCTACCTTTTGAATTATTTTAGAGACAAAATCTAACAATTAGTTTTGTATATATTTTCCTTTTATAGAATTACCCACTAACTTTATCCTTTTTCCTTTTCTATTCCATTAATTTAAATTATTACCTCCCTAAGGTAAAACTTCATTACTCTTCATCTTTTTCTACAACTTATTTTCTATCCTTAGATTGATTTGTCTACTTAATTTTTTCTATACTTAAATCTTAGCCATTCAAATTATGGCATGATACTATTTTGGTGTGACCATTAACTTTAGGTTATAAAATGTAATAATTTTTAATGTGACATAAATATGTCACATTCTTAATTAGGTTATATTGATGTACGTAATATAATCTTTGTAGAATCAATTTATTATTAAGGAAAACTAACTTAGAATTTCTAAGTTAAAACAAAGAATAACTATGGTTTTCTCACATAATAAAATTTAATATTAAAATAATACTACTTACATAATTTCGAGTATTTGCGAACATAAACTTATTAAAATTCGACACTAAGTTTATTAATAATAATTCTACTAAGATTGCAAGTCTAGAGATTCCTAGGAGGTTATAAAGATTGACTTAAGATCATTCAAAAATTTTCTGAAAAGAATTGACTATATGAGTGTATAGTATTAATTTATAGTAAATAGAAATATACAAAAAGAATAGATATAATACCTCTTGTGCCTATCAGCGGATCCTAACTTTTCTGTCTTTTAAACCACGATCTTCCAGTCCAAGTCTCAAACACAACCGGAAAAACGTATGGGCATTGTGTACAATTTCTAAAACTCACACATTAGGCACTTGCAATATTCTCAACACATGAGATTGCAACAGTTTGCTCTATAGAGAATAGGAAGACTCTTTTTTTCTTTTAAATTTATGGAAGCTCTGTAGACAATAATACATAGTGTATCTCTTTTCTACTAGGGCTTCCTTTATATATATATATATATATATATATATTTATTAAACTATTTAACAAGTAATATATTAATCAAATTAATATATATATATATAACTTTTTAAAAATCAATGTGAACTTTTTTTATTAAAAAAACCTATACTTTTATATATAGATATATATATATATATACTTAATCTAATTAATATATATATATATATAAATATAAACTAGTAGATAACTCACTCCTTCAAGTTTGAGTCAGTTTCCTAATTTCTATTTATTTAATTATTTAATAATTAGATATTTTTAACTTCAGAATTTTAATTAAAGTACGAAACTTATCTCTCCATAAATTTAAATTTGAATTAATTAATTAATTAATAATAATAATTATTTATTATTGTAGACAAACAATTTATCTAGACAAAATATACAGTAACAGAAATAATGTAATATCTAGTACAGTATTTGTAGGAGATGGAATTGGGGACCTATGGACATATAATTTAAGCTCCAATAAATTATGACAATTAATTAAACTCTTCAATTAGATTGTCTAATTTATTAATTATAGTATTACTCTACTAAAAATCTAGAATTGCACTCTTAAAGTTACAGAATTAATTTACTCAGAAAATAATCATTATATATAATTCAATCCTCTATAGACAATTCATAATTGGAGTTAGGTCATATTCCGTTTACCTCTCCAATTACATCTTTATCCTTGTATACGATTGATTCTCCAATAAACAATTAATTATAAATCTATTATAAACTAAGTACTCAAACTGTTCAAGTCCTGAATCAATATACAAGGGAATCATCTTTCTAGCTTCTTAATGGAATGAATGGATTTCATATTTATAAGCTACATTCCCAGCTAGTACTCATCTCATCATGCTCCCAAGATATAAGTATTTCGATCTGTTTAAAAAACAAACCTTTAACAAGTAAATTAAAGAACATAATGTTATAAGTAGGAGTCTATAACTATTCAGGATTAAGATTGATTTATATATGATCATCTAGTGACATTATTTGAACTCTCAACAGTTAACGAAATTTATGTGAGATTCAAATCATATCTAGTGTAGTCCTATATAATCGAATTATGCAAAGTTCGTCTATTGTGATGTCAACACATCAATAGTCCGGATAAGACTATTACATTCTTAATGTTAATGGACCGTACTAATAATATTTAATTAAAGATCTTATACTTTAATTAATTAGTACGGACTATATTTAGTTTATTATCTATAAATTTAGTCTTCATGTATATAATACTTATATACTAAATTTATAGTCACATAAATAAACTAGGGATTTTTTGATATTTAAAGACATACAAATTATCCACAAATTCAAATAAAAAAATGTTATATTATTAATTCTGCAAATATCCATAATATATATATTTTTAGGGCATAAACTCTAACACATATATAACAAATTTGTACTGATCCATTTCCATAAATAAATAGAATAAAGCTAAACTTTAGTCCTCTACAAAACTAAGAATTGGTAAATAATAAATTACTCAAGAGGAAAAAACATAACACACTTTACTTGCCTTAGAAAAAATATATGATACAATTAGATTGCCCACGATAGAATAATTCTTAACTCAAATTATTTACTATTTATTCTGCCTTTAGAAATTTTACTAATAATTTAAAAAAGTAAATGAAACTTGGGAATATACTACGTGCCTAGCACTGTGCCATGAGACACAGTGTCACATGCCTATACCCACTTACTAGGCTAGGCATGTGTAGTCTTAGGCTTGTGAAGCCCAGCTACTATTTCCCTTGCATCAATTGGACTTGTACAGGCACAATCACATTTATGGATTAGTTTAGTGATCTTAATTTTAATATTTTAGTGGCGTAGATTTAGAATTTATAATTGGCCGATTAATTTAAGACATAATTGTGGCTCCATAAAACTAATGAGGGATTTCTTTTAGTATAAAATTTCTAATGATTTTAGTACTAAAATGTAAAATCTACTTGGTTTCTTTGAATTTTGTAAATACTTTATTTATTATTATTTTCACACAAAAGTATGAGGTAAATTTCTTTTGGTAGTCACTTGATCATTATCTAATGGGTACAAAGATTTGATTAGTTAGAAAAGAATAAATGAACATTATTTAATGCACTCTCTCTTTACTCTTACCATAAAAAAAATGTACATAATAAATTTTAATTAGATAAAATAATACTTATGAAATAGTGCCATATATATATATATTTATATTACCTGCTTCAGCAGATAAATTATAATTCTATATCGGTCTTCATATTACTTAATGAGAAATCTAGTTGGTACTTCCAAATTACCTGCAGTACCACATTTAAGGTTGCTTGATGTATTGAGATCATTGTTATTAAGTAGTTGCGATATGCTCCAGCATACATAAGGTTTCTTTTGAATTTGTTTGAACATATATATATAAGTAATTACTAACTATACTTGAAATATCATTAGAAAGAAAAAAAAAATACTAAATAAAAAAGCTCTACTTGAAATTGTTTTGTAATGCCGTTAGTTAATAATAAGTGCATCATATGTTTCCTTCAGAACAGTTTATCTATCAAATTAATACAGTCAAATCACGTAGAATTTTAGGACGGCTACAATGTCTGGTTACCAGATAAATCAAGTTGCATGAGGATCATGGGCGTGTAACCAATTCTTGGCATTCCTGTCGAATATGCTTGGCCCATAAGTAGACATGAAAATCTCAACTAAAAGAGGAAATTGCATCCAAACAAATAAAGTGACTGGAACAGCAGCTAGCAAAATGAGTGGAACAACAATCCATGGCTCTTTATGAAACATAATGGATAAGGCAGCACAGAAGGCTATCATCATTGTTGCAATGGAGAAAAAAAGAGTCGAAAGGCCTATAATCATCTTGGTGGGCAAGGATTTTAGAAAATCATCTTCTGCATATCGCGATGTGAGGATCCCAAGAAACATTAGGAGCGAAGTTGTTGCGGAGAAAAGTGACATAGCGTCCGATACGATAAAACCCTTGAACAACTTCTCATTCAAGAATATTGGAAGACCTGTTTCTTGATTGTTTCCTCCTGGAATTGTAAATGCTGCTGTGAACATTATGGTAACGATGAGAGCACCTACAACAGTGCTAGACGTTGATGTGTCCTTCATCCAACTTTCTCCTGCTATTACTAAATCTTTGTGGCTTTCTGTGAAAACCTCACGCGGTGTTTTACCAGCAAGAGTCAATGCTAAACGACAAGAATCTGTGACAATAGTCTCCACCTCCTATATATATGTTTTATGAGGTAAAACATGATCAACGTTAGCATATAATTAGCTAAAGTTTAAAATTCATTACGTGGCCTCCAGTAAAAGTAAAATGATATATACTAAAGGGGCTATAATATGTTGCATAATATGTTTATAATATTTGCATAATTTATTCAGTGGGGAGGTAACATTGGTTTGTTCCAATAGATAAGTACTACAATGAGATCAGAAGTACAACTAGCTCGTACTCTCTATCATCTTATTATTTAAAATTTGATCCTATTCAAATTTCGATTCATTAGAGTTGTTGAAAACAGAAGAGATAGCTGTGTGGATGCGAATTGAGTTGGAAATTATATTTTGGCACATTGTGATACTTTTTCTCGAAGTTGATACTAAATAAGATAAAGAGAAACAAAAAAAAAAAAAATCTTAATTTAAGGTTTAAGAAAGTTCATAAAAATATGAAGTGTTACCTTAAACCATTGCAACTCTCTCTGCATTTGTAAAGCTGCACCTGATATAAGATTAAGCTTGCTAGGAGGAGCTATACGGCCTGTCACGTGTAGCATGTTCTCACCCATCAAATTAAATCTTAAACTTGTACTTGAAAGTTTGGTGTCGGTTCCGTGAATAAGGCTAAAAACATTTGCTCGTCGATTGATGATGGCCACCTCAAACATTGTTCTTGAAAACATAGGACTCAAGATCAGTTCCGGAACTGCTTTCGAAATGTTAACAATAAACTCAACAGTTCCATTCATGGCCGCTATTTGAATTGCTTCAGGCACTCTCGCGTATTCAATATCCTTCTCATCAAGACTTTTTAGCTCTTGGCACATTTTCTTTAAAAGTTCAAGTGATTGAATATGAGTCAACTTCATTGCATACATTTGTTTGATACCTACATTTTACCATACAAAAATACACTGGTAAGCAAATGATAATCAAGATGATGAGATAACAAACATAAATAAAATTAAAAAGTCTGTTTACATAATGATAGATATATTAAGCAGAAAAACAATTAATCACCCGAAATTGTCAGAAGACTTGAAGCCATTCGCCGCAGTACACTCAATACTGTCCAATGTGAATGCAAATTAATCAATTATTAGTTTATTTCTAATAAAATTACATATACATAAACACACATACTCTTTTCAGTTATTTTATGTAGAAGGACGCGGGTTTATTTTCTCACGTCTATCGGGAACTCAATACTAGTGAGATATAATAGTTTCCTTTAGTTGATTAATTTGTGTGTATTAATTGATAAAATAGTCTTATGGCCTATATTTTTCAGATAAAATAATTGATTTAGCTAGGTTATGTGATAGTGGATCACTTAGAAATGCCTTTGCTTTTTATTTTTTTGATAAAAAAAAGGGGAGAAGGGATGACCAATGTGGCTACTCTCCTTAGGCGTGACCATAGGAGTTCCAATCCTGTCCAAGATTGTTCCCTAAGACTCTATGGACGGGTCGCCACCACTAAGTAGTGAAGTGAGTCACCTGAATCCCGTCTGAACAACTAGTGAGAATGGTATCCTAGGGCCTGAGGTAGGGGCACTGGCTGGCAGGGGTCTCCTTCACGTTTAAGACTCCCAAAGAGAGCTACCCAGGTTCAAACTCATGACCTCTAGGACCCAGGATAATAGCACTACCACTAGGCCACTTGTTCGGTGATAGAAATGCCTTCTGCTGAATGATTGGGGTTTATTGCTCTTATATCTCAAATCATTATGTATAGGAAAGATGATTTTTCGCTCATTCTTCTATATTAAATTTTCAAGACGTACCCCATTATATTCAGAATTTGATACTTTTTACTTCCTTATCTATATTATTTATGACTGTGTGCACTTGCACGCATGTGTGTGTGAGCTTTATTTACTATATTTTATACTTGCACACACTAGACAATAAGAATACTTGTGCTTCCGAGATCAACTGATAAAATTGTTTGAGTTCACCTGGCTAAAGGGTACTTTCAATGATTAGGGTAAGAAAATTTGGTTAATTTTTATCCTGCCATTTAAATCTCTTTTCGTTTGGAATTTTATATTGGGAAATTGCCATAGAAGATCTTCTTTCACAAAGGGGTTTTTGCATTGTTTGTATCTTTTGCTTTAGTATATCTCATACAAAGTCTATGGATCATATTCAATCTGTCTTTTTCTGTTGGATTCTATTCGCTCATTGTTCGGTTTTGGTTTGACCTTTCTTCTATTACGGATTTATTACGACAATGTATAAAGTCAACTTTGACAACTTAATGTTCTGCTCGTCAGTGGTGGTTGATTCTATGGATGGATAGTTTGCTGGCTCGATTTCATTGTTGGATGGAGTTGTCTCTCTTTTTTACTGGCAGAGTTGCTCTAGTCGAGTTATATTCTCCAAAAGGAGCCAGTCCAAGTCTCGTGGAAAAAATATTATCCGCCTAAAGAGCAAGGTGGTTTAGGTGTTCGTTACTTATCCTTGCTCAACAAAGTCCTTCTCAAATAGTTCACTTGGAAATTGATGACTATTGATTATGATTTATTTAGTTTATCTCCAACCACATTTCTTTAGAAGCAACGAGGACTTCAGATATCATATTAAATCCTCCATTTGGCCTAGGCTTCTCCCTTTATGTAAGAATCTTCATGAAAAATCTCATTGTCTGGTTGGAATATATTCTAAAGTAAAATTTTAGACTGATAATTGGTTAGGTTCTCTGCTTTTTGATTTGGTATCTTCTTCTATATTTCTTGATCCTCTATTGAAAAGTTTGGTTGGGAAGCTTTTAATAGATTCAGGTTGAACTCTTCCTCTGCTTTTACAGATCATTTTCTCAGAGTAGCTGATATTATTAAGTTAATTGTGATTTTAGATGGCTCAAATGCTTTGTACTAGATGGGTTCTTTGGATGGTACGTTTACCTGCTCTGATACTTATATTTTTCTTTCTGATTCTCTAGTTGTTTGCTCTTGGAGAAAGCAGATTTGGTCTTCCTTCATCCCTCCTTCAAGGTCGGTTTTACTTTGGAGGACTCTTCGTGATTAGCTTCCTACTATATCTTCTTTGATGAGAGGAGACTTCTAACTTCTGTTTTGCTGTTATTTCTTTCATTCCTTGGTAGAGGACTCATCATATTTGTTCCTCGATTTTCCTTTTGTTGTGTAGGTTTAGTTGGCTTTGTCCTCATTATTTCACAAACTAGTCTTTCTGAAGGGCTCTGTGAGAGATCTTTGAGATAGAGCTCAACTTTGCTCATTTAGCTCGCAACTTCGAGTTTTGTGGAAAATTGGTTTGGTCTCTATTGTTTGGATTATATGGCATCTTCAGAATTTGACAATTTTTAAAGAGAAAGGGCCATCTATATCTTCAATATTTGTTCTCTAACAGTGTTTTAATAGAGAGGCTGAGTCTATAGCTTTTGGCTCTATGTTTAACTTTATGATCGATCTCTTAATTTTATGAGAACTTCGGGTCAAAGGTAGGCCTCGAAAGGTGCCAATCATTGTTGAAGTTATATAGAGACCTTTTTCTTTGTCCTAGGTTAAGGTCAACAATGATGGTTCTACTTATGGCTCAACGGCCCCTTCTGGGTGTTCAAGGGTGTTTTAGACTCATAGAGGGTTTATTCGAAGATGTTTCTCTATTCATTTAGGAATTGGTTACGCTTTTGAGGCAGAATTTGCAGGAGTGATTCACGCGATTGATTTTGCTTAGAAATATGGATGAAAGCATCTCTAGTTAGAGAGTGATTGAGTCTACGTTGTTTCTCTTCTTTTGGCCTGTTCTTTTAAAGTTCCTTTCTATTGGAGATCAATTTGATGTAGAGTATTATGGTATATTGCTAATATAGATTTTCTAGTCACTCATATCTATCACGAGGGTAATCGTATAGCTGATTCTTTAGTTTTTCATGCTCTTTCTTTTGTTTGTCCCACTTAGCGATAGTCCGCTCCATATTTTATTTCATCTTTAATTAACGACAATTGTATTGCGAAGCTTAATTATTAGTTTTGCTGATTTTATTTCTCTTTCTTTTTCTTTGTCCTAAGAGGTCAGGTTTATGCCCCGCTCTGACTTTGTACCTCTTCTTTTTCTTTCTCTTTTAATATGATTTCCCTCGTTCTGTCGAGGTTTGCCAAAAAAAACTTAATATTTTGGTTTGATCATAAAGTCAGCTCATACTAAGTTAACTTTTTACTATATATTTTATTTCTACTTTATGGATTATTTGGCCCACACACAAGTACTTAATCATTGAGGAAAAAATCTTTTAAACTACATTTTGTTTTGGTAAATATTACGACTAGCTTAAGGGAGGCTAAAACTTTTGATTTTGGATTAGGTTTATATCTCTTTGTAAGGTTTAATGATTTCTCGAAGACTATAGAAGATTAAGGGTATGTTTGGTATTGTTTTCTGTTCTCAAAGTTATATTTTCACAGATAAGAACAAAATATCCTTTCTATCCTGTGAGCTCGAACCGGAAGTTCTAAAATTCAGTTTTTAGGAGAAAAGATTAGATGAATATAAAAAAAATTTATATTGAAAAAATATATATTTAGACAGATAAAGTCAAGAGAGAATAATGAGAGAGAAATTTAAGTGAGTCAATGAAGAAACCAAAAGTCATAAGAAAAAAAAAATAAAAGCTAATAATAAAAAAGAAAGTGATGAGAAAGAATGAGGAAATAAAAAAATAATGAGAAAAAGAGAAGAGAGAAAAACTAATGAAAACATACAAGAGAGAGAAAGTGACAAGAATACATAAAGAGAGAGAAAGTTATAAAAGACAAAATAACATTTAAGAATGAGGAGAGATATTATGATTTTATTTTTTTAAAAAAGAAGGAATAGAAAATGGTAAGAGGAAATAAGAAGAGAGAAAGTGATGAGATAAAATGAGAAGAAAGAATGAGAAGAGAGAAAGTGATGAAAGAGAATAAGGAAAGAAAATGATGAGAGAGAATAAGGAAAAAGAAAGTGATGAGAGAGAAGGTGAGGAGAGTGAAAATAATGAGAGAGAAAATTAAGAGAGAATGTGCATATGAAAACATAAATTTTAAAGAAAAAAAAATAAGAAAACACTTTGTAAAAAACATTATGTTGTTCTCTGACTTTTCTGTTTTGTTTAAGTCTATTTTTAAAAATTATTTTCGAAGAACAATGCAAACACCCGTATTTGTTCTCAAAAAAGAATTTTATGTTTTTAAAAATAAAAAAAGATTTTTTAGTTATGATGCCAAACATTCCCTAAGCCTCTCAGAGCACCTTTGATTAAGCATGTTTATTGGCTTCCACCTATTTTTGGTTGAATCAAACTTAATATTGATGGGTTTGCTTAGGGTTCTCCAGATCCTTCACTTTGCATCAGTATTTTCAGAATAAGTTAAGGCTTTGTAAAATGGTAGCCTAACTCGCATTTCTTCGATGACTGTTATAGAATCTCATATTTTTGGACAGGAAACTAGTCTTCTTATGTTGGTAGCGTTTAGCATTTGATTTTGTTTCCACAATGGTTTATAGCGATATTGTTTGACGTACTTTTTTTTCTTATTGGGTTCTTTCGCATTGAGTTTCGCCTAGTATGATTTTAACAAGGCACACGTTATTTTTCCTCTTTGGCTGTTTACGTTTCCTTTTCGGTTGCATTTTAGATCTTTGTATTTGTGTTTTCTTTTTCTTTATAAAAAATTTCTGTGTGGGAGTTGAGCTAGGGGAGAGTCTCTTCTCTTTGCTGCTAACCTAGTTAAGAGAGTTTTTCCCTGACACATCTTCTTTTTGCTAATCTCTATTAATTTATAAAAATAAGAGATAATATCAAAAAAAAAGCAACGTTTATTATTTGAGCCAAAAAAAAAGACACATTTTTATTTATATCAAATTAAACATTTTTTTGTTTTCCTATCAAATAGTACTAGGCTACAAATATGGTCAAAATTGAAATTGAGATTGTAGAAAAAGACATTTTTACTTTTTAAAATCATAAAACATAACTAAAAAAAAGAAAAGAATTTTTGAAAGTAAAAGTTATTTAAATAATTGAAAGCATTTAACATGAGAAAAGAAAAAGAAATAGGCGAAAGAAAAAATAGAAATTTTTTTTGTCACTCTCCTTTTTTTTTTAATTTCAATTGTTTTAAATAATTGAAACTTTTTTTAGTTTCAATAATTATTATTTTCACTTAAAATAAGAAACAAAAAAAAGAAGAAGAAAAAAGTAGAAATTCTTTTAAAATTTTTTGTCATTCTATTTTTTTTTTCAATTTTTTGAATAATTTTAAATTCTGAGTTTCAATAGTCATTATTTTTTATTTACCTTCTATGAGTTTAAGGGTAGAACATTCTTTTTTAACAATCTCAAATTTCAATTTTAACTAAATTTATGAACCGGTTTCTATTTGATAAAATTATACAACCGAAATGTTAATTTCATATATACAAAATGGTCTAGACATTTTTGCTAAAACACTAAACGTGGTGGTTTTTTTTTTTTGCTAATTTTAGCTCGACAATTGGTACCTCATATTCTACTTCATTAGTTAAGATGTTGAAATCAAGCTTCTAGGTATAGACGATCTTCTTCCTACCCAGGCTAACTAGGACCAAACCTAGTCTGCATCCATTTGCACAAGTAGATCTGTTCATTTACAACTTCCAAATCATTTAGTGGTCAAATGGCTTCTTTTGGGGTCTTTCTCAGGGGTTTTTGAAGTGCTAACCTCCTTATATTTTGGCTTTATAGCCTTGATAGGATAGGTAAACACATCTACAAAGTAGGCCAATACTTGCCCTTTTATGACTCGATCTTAAATTCGTCAAGCTCTATAGCCCACTTTGCTAAGTGGCCAGAAGTGCTAGGCTTTTGGAGAATTTGTTTTAAAGGGTGGCTAGTTAGGAATCGATAGAATGCACCTAAAAATATGGTCGAAGCTTTCTGGGAGATGTTATCAGAGTAAGACCCAACTTCTCAATTTTTGGGTATTAGGTCTCGATGTTAAGGAGGGATTTGCTAATATAGTAAACATGTATTTGTATTCTTTCCTCCTCCTTGATAAGAACTCTACTCACTACATTCTTTGATATTATTGGATAGAGGATCAAGTTCTCTCCAAGACGAGCTTGCCTAGAGTCAGGATGGCTTCCAAATAGGTCTTGATTTCTAGGAAAGCTTTCTCACAGTTTTCTACCTATATTACTCGTTCCCCATTTTGAGTTCTTGGAAGAATAGTCATCACTTGTCTATGGACCGAGCTATGAACTTACTAAGGGCCACAACCATTCCTACCAAACTCTAGATTTCTTTGGTAGTCCATGGGGATTGTGTTGGGATTTTTGCCCTAAAAAATAGATTTCTAATTTTACCCTTTTGAATATAAAAAAATTTCTCTTATATGAAATTATGATATTTGCTAGATTAAACTGTCTTAGTTGAATAGTTTATTCATCTAAAAAAGATTCCATGACTTTATATGTGTATAAAGAAACAAACATGACTAAGTGTTATTTATGGGGAGATTTGTTTCTTTATCTAAGTCTAAATGAAGTAGTTTAAAATCTGTAAATAAAGATGGAATACTTTATTTATTATAGGTTGTAGTGTTTGTCTATCTCAGCAGGAATGATGTGCTCAAATCATTGAAGTATCTGACTTCTGATAGAAACACTAATACAATATAAACAAATTATGTGTATTAAACTGGACCAGATAATATAAAGAATTAGAGTGCCATAACTCAATTCTTATATTATCACAAACTAGCTCTTAGCAAATAAATCTTAATCCTTGATATTTGATTGGACTTGCTTTCATGGGTTATAGCCTTTTGATTTGTTAAAAGACTAACCTCTATGAAGTTAGAGGTGCACTTTGGCATATTGGAGGTTATGGCTTACGAATTGATGGGAACACCAAATAGTTAAGGACACTATACATTAATGCCACTTTAGGTTCTTTCAAGATTCATGGAATAATTAAATCTAAGATCTTAGTATTCACTTTGTGAATTGGTTGATAATTTTGTCTAAATGGCCATTGAAAACAAAATTATCGACAACATTATTCCTTGATAGAAAAATGGTAACTTAAAGGTAAATAGGTGTTGGAGGGATATTATGGTAATTTCACCTATCCAACTATGGCATTGTATAGGGATTATATATGTGGTATAGAATATGCTAAATGGATCGGTTAATCAAGGTTAGTTGATTAAATCTCTATAAAAGGCATGATATTTAATCTAAGAGTGCAGTATTGGGCCTTTAGTGGAGTGTCCCCTTTACTAATAATATTTATATAAATACCATAACAAGAGTTATTATGTATTTATCATATTATTGAAGCTTAGATTATTTGCATCCACTAGGTTCCTTGTCTAGCTCAATTATGCTCATTAATTAGTTGGTGGTATTTGTGAAATAAGTTTCATGAAACTGTATAAAATAATGATTCTACACAGAAATTGATATTTTTATAAATAAGTTTAATGAATTGGACATATTTATAAAAATACACCCAAAGCCTAAATTGGAGAACAAGCCCAATCCTAATTGGACTAGGGTTAGCAGTTTTTGATCCCATATATATAAGATATATGAGAGGAAAAACTACACAGTAACTTATATAGAGTCACACGCATAAGGCATAGGGAGAGAGAGAGATTTCGGCCAACCTAGGCTAATGGAGAGAGAAAAATATTTCCTACAATCTCATAGTCTCATCTCACATCCCAGTGTTCCATAGGATTAAGAAGGCGTTCTTGATCGTTCCCCAATGAAGGTTTCGACTTGGTGCCCACTCACTTCGTCAAACAAGAGCAAGAGCATAGACAAGAAGACTTAAGGTTGGAGGTCCGATCACCATCAATAAGGAGATCGAGGAGAAACACGCTGCAAGAGGTAAACCCTAATCTCATCTCGAGGGTTTTGTATCTAGATTTGATTTATATTGTACATGATCCTGTATATGATGCATGTGTGTTATATGGTTATGAAAATTATTTTCATGTAAAAATTTTAAAATCTAAATCCGCTATTTTTTCGCTGCATTTATAATATGATCATGTATTTTCCATATTTACATGCATGCATATTTTTCCTAAGTGTTAGGTCTATTTACCAGTAGATTGGAGGTCGAGGTTCGCTGGGATATTTATAGGGTTTGCTTCAATATCTCTGTAGTCAATTGTGAAGCCGAGGAACTTCACGGACTCGATCCCAAATAGATACTTTGCTGGGTTTAGCATCATTTTGTAGTCCATTAAGATGCCAAATATCTCCTTCAGTTTTTTCATGTGGTTAGTTTTCTTCAAGCTCTTTAACAGCATATCATCGATATATGCCTCCATTATTCTCCCAATTTGCCTTTTAAAAATAATGTTTTTGAGTCTTTGGTACATGGCACCAATATTTTTCAACCTAAATGACCTAATCAAATAGTAATATAAGCCTTGATTAGTAGTGAAGGGGATCTTCTCTTTGTCTTTCGAGCACATTTAGATTAGATTATAGCCAGAATAAGTGTCCATGAAACTCAATAGCTCATGCCCAGTTATAGTGTCTATTAATTGGTATATCCAAGGTAGTGTGAGAGAGTCTTTTTATAACTTAAGACTGGTAAGAAAATAAACTTACTAAAAATACAAAACACTAATTATTAGGAGGAAAAAAAAAAAGAAAGGATCAAACAACCATGAGACAATAAGTACGTATGCATCTGGTTGAGGAGAAAAAATGAAAATTTTGAGGCAAACACACTTAGCTGAGGAAAGAAATGAGTATCATTTTTTTTAACGACCGAAAATGTTTGTTGAATACCTAGTCTTAGTAAAAGCAATAATTGAAAATATGAAAACCATATTTTTCTTTTTTCTTTTCGAAGAATATGGTCAAACATGAAGAAGAAAAAGTATATCAGGAAAAAATGCAAGCATTCGAACTATGTTGGAACCCAAAAGCCTTTCTGTCCTACACTAGATCACTACCAGCTATGCAAATATATTTAAAGAATTTACAGAAGCTAAGATTTTCTATTAGTAAGTTATATGTAGTTTTTTACCGTTCTCTTACTATAATTTGTACTTCTATTATAAGCCCATTTGAAGTTATGTTTATTCAAAATATCTATTACATACCTAAGCTTGCCATAGTCTTGCATCCACTTCTTTGTTCTTCTTTTAGATCTTGGAAATTTATGCGAATGTGATCCATGGAACCATGAAGTTGAACTCGTATACCTATCAATAGATACAGAGATTGTAGATCATATTTCAATAATTTTCAGTTATATAACAAAAGAAAGACTGTTTTTTTTTTTTTTTTTTTTTTGCATTAAATCTGTAATAGTTTTATTTTGACTACAAGGAGACAATTAGGTTTATTTATTGAAATAAATTCTTTGTACTTTTTTTGTAAGATTTATTTATATGGCTTATAGGATTTTTATGAATTAATATTGTATTCATCAAAAATAATAAACGACTTAATATTTTAAATGGTATTTAAATTCTACTGGCCAATGAACAGTTGCAACAATTCTAAATAATGCAATTATTATGAATAGAAATTCTCATAAAAAAATACTTCTTAATAGTTTTAAATAAAATATATATGATCTTCTATCCACATCGTTGTACTTGTACACCTGAAAATTTTTTATCATTTTAAACATGTTATTAATAAAGTCTAAAAGGATAAGAGAGAGGCCAATATTATGTATTAGTACTAGTTGGCTTTTTTAATTGATCTAGTATGTCCATTATCTAAATCAAATTGTGAAAAAAATCATATGTTATAAGATGACTTGGGATCTTTATTCATATAGATTAGGGTTTTGCATATTTATATGAAAGATAATATGTGGTATCAAAGTAAAGGTTGAGAACCTGTGATTTTCTTTTATGGAAATAAGATTGAATAAGAAATTGTTATATTCTTTTGATTAAATGAAATTGGTTTTGATATGCATTATATTACTAGTCTATTTCAACCAAAAAAAAGGAACCCTATGAATTATACTACTTGTATCACTTTGGCTTTCAAATTTTCAACTTACATAATAATGTCCTTTGAATTATATAATTATTACAATAATGACCTTTTTTGTCACAAACTATTAAATATTTAATAGAAATAAGATATTATAAAGCACATAATTAGGTAAGTATGATCAAGAATGAGACTGAATTTTCAACTTACACAGTAGACTATCAAGACTTATGCAATTATTACAGCAATTGTCATTTTGTCCATAAATTGCTAAATTTTTAACAAAAATGAGTCATATGTAAAGAAAACAATTTGGTAACTATGGCTGAGAATGAGATTTTGACTCATAAAAATAATAATGCTCCATTATGTGCTCTATCTATGACTATTTTCTGTTAAAAAACTAACACATTGTGACAAAACGATCATTACTATAAGAATTGCATAGTTCAAGGGCTATAATTACTATATAAATTGAAAGTTCGGGGTCCAAGTAATACAATGAATATAATTCAGGGAGAATTACTACTATTAACCTCATAAATTATGGACAGTTTTCGATTCAACTGATAAATCAATTACACATAGTCAGAATATTCATTGGTGACGGTTACTCACTATTTCCTTCTAAAGCTTTTTTTTTTTAGTATGATATCATTAATTTCACTAGTGATGGTTACTCACTATTTTCTTCTATGGATTTGATTGTTGTATTGAATTCATTTATTGAAGTAAGTCATTTATTTTTTTGCTAATTCATGTATACATATTATTATGAAAGTAGATTGAAGAATGAACATTTCGATTGGTGTTATTCAATAATTATGTACTATATTGAATAACCTAATATGATACTGAATTTGTATACTGTATATAAATGATTAATTAGCATAAGATACATGTGCTTTGCCATAAGAGATAAAAGCATAATATATATATATATATATATATATATATCTCTAACTATTTCATGAAAGTCCATGTTCATATTTTATTTATGTTTCTTTAGACTAATATGAGAATCGTATTATATGGGTATTAAATACTAGATTTATTCAACAATTACAATTTTTTATCCTAAAGATTTTGGATTTATTTTTTTTCTTTGTTGTGTATGGATTATTTATAGTTTCCATGTTTTTTATGCAGGAAAGATTATTTGTATTGACAAATTATTCAATTTGATAACTAATTATGTATAATAAAAATCTTCAATTTTAATTTCATATTATGTTTGTTTAGTAGTCACCAAAGTGACCAAGCTATAATGTTACATGGTTATAAAATTTAATAATTCTTCAATACTCATTTACAAATGCTAATAAATGAATATATAATTACATTAGTTTAATGGGATATTGAAATTTATAAGATATATTAGGATCACCTCTAAGGTGAATCATTTTTTCTTATATATGTGTGATAAATAGAAAGTGATAATTAATATATCATATTGGATACATTTTGTATGTCGAAAGGTGAAAAAACATATTTAATTAGGATGTATATAATTATCAAATAAAGGATTTTATTATTAGCATCATTATAGTGCTTTATTTGTTAATTAAGTATCTCCCAAAAGGAAAGAACTTTAATATGCAGTTGATTGATTTCTTTTTATGAGCTTGAATATATTTTATATTTGATAACTTAAAGTAATTGATGTTAGAAAAAATTGATTATACTATACCTGCAAACATACCCCGATGCAATGCCATACTAGTAAGGTAAAATTACTGTATTACTCTTCTAGTATATATTTACCTTCGAGTTGCCATTTTTTATCTAATGGATAATAATTGACTACGGTGTTTCTAACTGCCCATACAAACATAGTCAAATTCACAAAGTGAATACTTGGCGCTTGGTTTTTTATTATCCAAGTCCTTGAAAAAACTCAAAGTGACATTATATGCATGGTGTCCAAATCATGAAAGGCGTTCTCGTCAATTCCAAAATCTTATTTTCCAAGATACCGGAGTTCGAACCATATAATCGGAACTAGTCCTTTAATAAGTCAAAAAGATAAAACTCATGAAAGCAAGTCTGACAATCACTAGGATTAAGGTAATCTTACAATAGTACTAGATTAGTAAAAGATAGAATATTGAGTTACGACACTTAACCTCAAATTCTATTTTCACTTGGTCCAGCTCAATGCCCTTATAACTTTCTTATAATGCACTAGTGTTTCTATACGAAGTCAGACACTTCGATGATTGGAGACTTCATCAATTCTGTTGAAATAGACAATACTACATTCTACGGCAAAATAAAGTATTCCATCTTTATTTGTAGAATATGAACTTTTAATTTAGACATAATGAAATAAAGAATTTAGTCTCCCACATGTGAACACTTCACACGAATAATTATTTATTACTCATTATTAGTCATGGAAACTTTTAAGACATTTGTATAATAGAAAATATAAACATCACATGTATATTATTGGGACATAATATGGAATTTATTAATAATAAATAGATAACACTTAAATCCAATAAATACTGTTTAAAATGACAAACAAAGAAACTGCTTTCTAAGGCATATTCCCAACTCTTACCTCGATATTCTTCTCCTTGGAGGCATTATCGTTCTATATTTATATACCAAAATATTAGTGAGACAGTGATACATGTACTTTTGAAAAAGAAGTCAAAATCTAGTCTAATAGTGTCATATCTGAGGTAATTAAACCTCTGTTCTAATACCAAAAATTTCTTACCACGGCCAAAACCTCAGGCCAGTGGCAAAAGAGGAATTTCACAAGTAGAAATTCATAATTTATTTTAGAAAATTTTAGAAACTTCAATTTTTCAGAAAAAGGACAACGTACATCTTAAGCATCTTGGTGTTTAGTAGGCTGCCAGTATTTCTGCCCTCGGTGAGAGCCTATAAACCCACACGAAAGTTTTCTGATTATTCCTACTCGGTAGGCATAGGCATTCAATTGCCCTTCTAGTTTGGTAGGCATAAACACATGGATGTCTCTCTAGTTTTTCGGGATAGGTATCTGGTAGAGATTGCTTAATACACATAGTATGAGTTACTCTAGTTCATGATGAAAGGATGTGAGCTCATGGGATGAGATGATTTATGATATGTACAATGATGTGATTTTAGTTTTGATTTTGAATATATGAATATTCTGGATATCAACTATTTTTATATACTTAGTTTTTAAATAGATTTTGGAAAATATATTAACCATACAGGTTGCTGAAATTGCATCCATTCAAAAAGGTAATTGAATTTCTACTGAACATATGATTGCTCACCTTTTCCTTCTCTCACTTTCAGGTGTTTGACTAATTGAGGTAATAATCCCGGTGGTCAGGCAAGCTGCATAGCTTGTACTTGCAGTTCTACTCTTAATCCCTGGTATGTGTTCACACTCTGTTATCTTTCTTTCCTTATTTAATTTAGCTTAGATTAGTAAGTGAATGTATGAGGATGGTTTCATTGTTAATTTGAGAACTTGGAACTATAAGTTTCTTTATGGAAGTTGTTTTGGACTTTGGATTAAAGTATTCAATTAAGCTCAGCTTACTAAAATTCATGAATTATTTATGAGTTTCCATATAAATTAATCACAAGCTTACTTAAATTTTAATGGGTATTTTTCTTAAATAATTAAAGCTATTAAGAATATACAAAATAAACATCATGCTAGAATAATAAAAATAAAAAAAAAACTAAAAGCAAAAAGAAGAAGAGGAAGAACACTCCAGCAGCTCTCAAGCTCTTCTCCTCTCTCTCTCTCTCTCTCTCTCTCTCTCTCTATTTTTAGTGTGTTTTTAAGAGTCAAAAATGTCATAGGCATGCCTCCATATGGTCTAAAGGGTCCAATTTATAGAGAAATTGATCGAATGGATGATTTTGTAGATTTTCACCTTAATTAAGAGTCCAAAGTTGTCAAAATTCCTTAATTTGGCCAAAATAATGTAGTTTCTCGATCCTATCAGCCAATTTCTCAGTTTTTGTAAACATACCAGTTTCTTACCTACCTTTTAGAATTTTACTAGTTTCAGCCTGTTTACAGGATTTCTAGCCCATTTCAGCTCAATTTTAGGATTTTTAGTATGTTTTAGTCTAATATCCACTCATTTTGACTCATTCACCTCTAAAACACAAAAACAAAGCAAATTATTCTTAGATAAACATAAATACTAACAAAGTAGTATGGAAAAGTAACTGTAATATAGATATAAATTGTCACCTATCAATGGTTCTATTACTACCCTCGATTTGCTCTTCTCATATTTTGTTTTAATGATTTCTTTTATTAGCAAAAGACTCTTAAACAAAATCACTTTTAGGTACAAAACAAATTCTCCAAATATGTCTCTCTTTTAAAATAAATCCATAATTATGAATATGATTTATTAGGAAAGAAAGATGGTTTATATGCTTTAGATTTGAATTAGAAAAGCCATTTCATATACTTCGTCCCTAGATTTCTCATATCAAATGTCTTGTGTTCATTTTTCCCTTTGTGCTGAAAACACATCAACAAAGACAAAACTAATTTGGATTTATCTATTATGAATTTGTTGGAGATTGTTGTTGGTGAAGAACACAGTATTTATTTATAAACTTTGTAACTTGATTTTTTGGTAAAAGTAGGAAAGAAAAGGTGCACGATTCCATAACAAAGAAATTAATTATTAAAAAGTATTTATACATCTAAAAAATATGTATGTATGTGTATAATACGTTTCCAATATGAATTTGAATTTGTGTGTTTACTTTTGACAAATAAATGCAAGACTGTATAATATTAGAAATTAAGCTTGTTTTGTAATCTACTGGGCCGTAGTTAATTTCTTATTTTATAACTTGGGCTTGTTTTATTAGTTGGACCTAGTTTTATGTGTATCTGATAGCCAATTTTCTAGAGAATTCTTGTATTTGCTAGAATGTATCATCAATTTAGTAGTTCGTAGTTAGTAGATGATAATTGTGGTGGATGATAGAGGAGTAATGAATGTAGGTGGTTGAATGAGGTATTAATACACCTTCTAGAAATATCGTTTGAGTAGTATAAAAAGGGTGCACCTCCTCAATTTTTATCAAGTCAAGAAAGCCAAACATACAAAAAAAAAACATTTCAAGTATGAGTAATATAAGTAGTTCTCTTCCACTAAAATTCTCTAGTTTCTCTCTTCGCTATCGAGCCTAAAATATCTCTTATCTTAACGAAGTGGTATCAAAGCTAGATTTAAAGCCAAGGTTAAGAGCTCTCTTGAAATTCTAAGTATGCTCTATTGATACAATTTTGATTGATCTTCCATATCAGAAAATATTTCTTGAGATTTAGAGTATAGAATTTTTATTCAAAACATACAACTACAGCAATCAAATCAAAGAGCTCGACAAGACGAACATATTATCACAAAAATCATCCCAATCAGAATTCTATCAAGCCTCCATGAGTCACTGGAAGTTTGTTGCCAAAAACTAAGTTAACTCACTAAGTCAAGGCCGAGTTAAGCCAAGCTGAGCTAAGTCGAAGCCAAGCCAAACTATATGCCTATTGACCAAACCATCTGAGTTATTGACTGAGCCATATGAGCCATTGATCGAGCTATCTAAGCTATTGACTAAGGCCCCCCTAAGGTTTTTCAAAGTTCCAAATCCATCTGTGTGATTAAAATTTTTAAATTCTAACTCTATTGAGAATTGGGGCTAATGATGGCATGTAACAATTAGACTTTTTCTGACTGTTAACTACTTACCTTCTTAGCTTAAAAAAAAATTAGATGCTGAAAATTCATGATAATTTTTTTTATGCTTTTATTTTTTTTATAAGAGATTTATATTCATAACTAACAATTTGCTTAAATTTTGAAAACAAGTAAATGCTTCTCAATGGTTAAGTATCTTTTATTTAAATTTGATTATAAACTTTTTATTAAGGTGATTTAAATAATGCGCAACCATAAAGGGCCCCCAGGTGTGAAGGAGGGTCACATACGTACCACTTAAATTGTGATGCCCAAGATTCTCACATACATAATAAGCTAATAATAAACATATTCATATTGCATAATAGACATATCAAGCAACTAGTATCACTTTCATGGTAAATTACTCATTCTGATTGTTAAATGATCTGTATTATTGTACTAATATTTGTGGAAGGGCTCCCATACAGTGTAAAGGCTCAGTACCCTCA
>JXTB01000010.1:968157-982643 GCA_002914805.1 Parasponia andersonii
AACTTTATCCTTTTCCTTTTCTATTCCACTCATTTAAAGTTATTACCTTCCTAAGGTAAAACTTTACTACTCTTTATCTTTTTCTATAACTTATTTTCTACCCTTGGATTGATTTGTCTACTTAATTCTTTGTATACTTAAATCCTAGCCATTCAAATTATGGCATGGTACTATTTTGGTGCAGCCATTAACTTTAGGTAGTAAAATATAACAATTTTAATGTGATATAAATATGTCACATGTTTAATTAGGCTATATTGATGTACATAATATAATTATTGTAAAATCAATTTATTATTAAGGAAAACTAACTTAGAATTTCTAAGTTAAAACAAGGATTAACTATGGTTTTCTCATGTAATAAAATTTAACATTAAAATAATACTACACACATAATTTCAAGTATTTGCGAATACAAACTTATTAAAATTCGACACTAAGTTTATAATAATTCTACTAATATTGCAAGTCTAAAGATTCCTAGGGGGTGATATGGCATGGCATCTTCTTTAGTTCTAACACTTAATGACAACTACGATATTTCGAGTATCAAGATAAAAGCTCTTTTGGGTGCACATGATATTTGAGAACTCGTAGAAAAGGGTTATAGTGAGCTAGAAAGTAAAGCTAGGTACTTTAACCCTAGCTCAAAATGAGAGCATAAAAGATTCAATAATGAAATACAAGAAGGCTACTCCTTCTTATCTACCAAGCTCTGAATAATGATAGCATTGAGAAGGTTTCAAGTTTAACCTTTGCCAAGTAAGCATGGGGGATATTGCACACCTTATACTAGAAGGTCAAACAAGTGAAAAAGATTCTCCTATAAACTTTCAAAGTTGAGTTTGATTCCTTGAATATGAAAGATGCTGAAAGTATTTCTGGCTATTTTTCAAGAGTATTAGAGGTTTCTAATCAACTAAAGAAAAATAATGAGAAGCTAGGTAATATAAAAATTATGGAGAAAATCCTTTGATCTTCAGATTTATAGTTAGATCATGATGTTGCCTTGATTGAAGAAACCAAAGATTTGAAGCCTTGATAATTAAGCAACTCATAGGCTCTTTAAAATCCTATGAAGAAAAGAAAAAAGAAGAACCAAGGGGTTGATGAACAACTACTCAAGTTGTGACCTAACTCTAAAGAGAAAAGAAGAAGACTTTGGTAATGGAAGAGAATGTGGAGGAAGTCATGGCCAAAGGAGAGATCACTAACCAAGAAGAGGAAGCTTCAACAACAATTATAAAAATAAAGATAAAAGAGAAAGCTCAACAATAGGTTGTGGAAGAGGTAGCCTACGGATGAGACAAGATAAGTCTTAAATTGATTACTATAATTGTAAGAAATTTGGTGAGAATGCAGAGCTTCCAAGAAGGAGGAAGAGAGAGCCAACTATGTTGAAAATAAAAGACAAGAGGAAGAAACATTGTTCCTAGCATGCAAGAAAAGTAATAGGAACTAAGAGAAATCATACCTATTGGTTACAATTTACGAAAAATATGAAAAAATCAAAGATAAGCAGAAGTATGAAAACAAAAATTTTATCTAGATTATAGTTTTTCATAAAAACTTTTAGGATCTTTATTATAGTCTAAATATGTACAAGGAAGATTCAACCTCCACTAGTGAGTCTTCCTTCCTAAGCCCCAAGCTTGAAACTATTGAGGTGTATGGGCACCTCGATCTTAATCAGCTCAAAGTGAGAATCCAAGAACTCTAATAGCCTCCAATGGTAGCTCTAAGAATTTTTCTCTCTCACTTTTCTATCAGTTTTCTGTGCAACCACCGGACAAATATTTCAATCAAAACTAAACATAACTCATACAGGTTCATCATTTATTTTAGGATTAAGAAAAATATGCATTAATTATCAAGTTTTTAAGAATATGCTCTTGTCAACGGTATTTATTACAAGAACATATTTCACATAGTCCTTATTCAATGTTTACACACTAGGACTTTTCCATATAGTCATACTAATCTAGTTTAAGACACACTATGAATGCACAAAATCTTGCATTATGATCTAAGAGAAGTATCCAACTTTTGTTACTAGTTGTGAATAATCTTATTAGATTTAATTAAAGAAAATATGTCTTAACTTTAATAAACAACTTTATGAAAAGATTTCTTTGACGAATAAATCATGGAACTTTTGATTTTTACTATTATACTAATAATTAAAACATTATCATAAATGCTATGAGTGAAATATCACTTTATTATGTATCAAAAATACTATATAGATATCCATAAATAATAAACATATTTTGGGCATAATTCTAACAATCTCTCACTTTCAAAAAATAATTTATTACATCCTTTGTATCCCTAAACCTATAAGATGATGCACAAAACTCTTGCCATGTAGTGCTTTGGTTAATGGATCAGCTATGATATTCTCTGACACGATCTTGTACACAATCACTTTTTAGAGTCAATGATTGAGTAGCAGCAGGAACCACTAGTAAATCCATCAAGAATTTCTAGAGCTAAACAGCTTCATTAGTAGTCTCATAAGTAGTCACATATTCAGCTTCCATAGTGAAGTCAATAGAACAAGTTTGCTTCACACTCCTCCAAATAATAGTTCCTCCGCTAAGAGTAAAGACAGAACCATAAGTTGACATTCTGAAGTTAGGATTTGACTAGAAAACAAAATCCATGTACCTAATGGGATTAACAAACATCTTTTTTAGAATACGCAAGCATATAGTTTATAGTTTTTCCTAGATACTTTAGAATATGTTTGACTACCACCTAATGTTCTAGTCCTATATTTGATTAGAATCTATTAACAACTCTTACTGCAAAGCATGTATTAGCTCTAATGCATAACATAGTATACATAAGACTTTCCATTATCGAAGCATATAGTATCCTCTTCATGTCTTCTATCTCTTTTGTATTCTTAGGAGTTTATTCTTTTGACAGTTTAGCTACATACTAAAAAGCTAAGAATCATTTCTTGGAGTTAAATCTAACCAAAATTTTATCACTATAAAAAGCTTGAAATAAAGCTATAGAGTTGTTCTTCATTATGAATGATTTGGATTCTTAGTATATAGCTCGCCTCACTATGGTCCTTCATATCAAATTTCTTTGCAAGCTATACTTTAGTAGTTATTTTTACACCTGCATCATTTCCAATGAGAAAAATGTTATCTACATAAAGTACTAGAAATTCCGATTTGCTACTTACAATCTTTTACTAGACACAAGGCTCGTCTACAACTTGATATATATCCATAAGAGTAATAGCTTGATCAAATTTATATCCCATGATCTTGATTTTTGCTTAAGTCTATAAATGGACTTTTGCAAGTGATAGACTTTTCCCCATGACCGTTTTCCACAAAACTATCTGGTTATACCATATAGATGCTCTTGTCAAGATTTCCATTTAGAAATGTAGTCCGAATATTTATTTGCCAAATCTCATAATAGAGGATTGTGGCTATTGATAAAAGCGTATAAATAGACTTTATCTAGCAACAGGAGATAAAGTTTCCTCATAATCGATTCCTTCTTTCTAGGTATAACCCTTTACTACAAACCTTGCTCTGAAGGTCTCAACCTTCCTATCTATTCCTCTTTTTCTCTTGTAGACCTATTTATACCCTATAAGTTTTACTCTGATGGGTGGATCAACAAGTTTCCAGACATGATTAGAGCACATGGATTTTATCTCAGATTTCATGGACTTTTGCCATGACTTGATATGAACATCCTTCATGGTTTCATCATAGGTAGAAGGATCTACTTCTAAACTTTCATGGATATTCTGAAACAATTCATCTTACTATCTTTCGGGTTGTCTAACAATCCTCCCATTATGATGAGGTTGTGGAGGATTTTGGTATATTTCAGTGGCTAATTATTATTATACTATAGCTGAATATTGTGTTATATAGGAAGTGGTTCACTTGCAGGTAGTGCTTACTACAAAACTAGTAGGTTTGTAGCGTAAGTCCTATATGGAACTTGTTGCTATAAAAGAACCCTTTGGGTTAGAGTACTCGTAGTTCTCATGTATGACATCATCTCATCAATCATAGGTGTTTCGATATTTGGAACATCTATGGTTGAAATCTTCTCGGTCATTTCTTTAATAATTATTTCGCTATTAGGCTGTGTTTGGTAGGAAGGAAAAGGGAGACAAAAGAAAAATTTTGGTGCAAAAGTGGAGGAAATTAAAAATTTAGGTTGTTTGGTAGAAGAGGAAAAGGAAGGGAAGAGAAAATAGGAGAGAAAAGAAGAGGGAAAATGTGGTAGGACCCACTCAATATTTTCCTCCCAAAATTGAGAGAGAAGGGGGAAGAAAAGTTTTTAGCTAATGTTTTAAAATGAATTTACGAAATTTACCTTGTACACTACTTTTAAAATTTTAGTAAAAAGGGCAAAACAATCATTTTAAAATATACTAATTTTCTTTCTTTTCTATATACCAAACAACAATAAAGGAAAGACACTTTCCTTTCTGTCCTCTACATATTTTCTTTCCCTCCTAATTTTTTCTTCCCTCTTACTTTCTTTCCTCTCTACCAAACATAGCCTTAGGCTTATCATTCTTCATATAGTCCTTCTCTAAGAATGTTATATTTGTGCTAACAAATATGTTGTTGTCAATTGGACTATAAAAGAAACATCTCTCATACCTTTGGGATAACCTACAAAAATGTAAGCTTCTAAACATGATTCCATCTTACTTACCTATTTCTTCAACATGAGAGTAGAACATTCCCATATACGAAGATAACACAAATTAGATTTGCGACCAGTCTGTAGCTCATGCGGTATCTTAGGAATAGACTCAGATGGAACACTATTCAAAATATAGATTGCAGTCTATATTACATATCCCCAAAATGAGATTGGTAAATATAAGTAACTAATCATGGAATGAACCATATCTAATAAGGTTATGTTTCTTCTTTCTACAATACCATTCTATTGTAGTTTGTTAAATGTTATGAGTTGAAAAAGAATTCCACGACCTGCTAAGAAATCTGTGAATTCTATTAAAAGATATTCACCACCATGATTTATTCATAGAAATTTAAGTGGCTTTTCTAACTATCTTTCAGCCTCAACTTTAAATTCTTTGAACATGTCAAAAAACTTAGACTTTTTATGCATCAAATATACATAGTCATATCTAGAGAAGTCATCTATGAATGTAATGAAATATTCATAATTTCTTCTTACTTGTATATTGATTTGACCATATACATCAGTGTGCACCAATTTAAGGTATTCTATAGCTCTATTGTCTTTTACAAAAAAATAACGTTTATTTATTTTTCCTTATAGATAGGATTCGTAGATTGGTAATGGTTTGACCTTTAAATGACTTATAGATCCTCCTTAATTTCTTAGTTGCTCTTTCATTTGTAATACCTTCAGTGTCATTTAATGAGCAAAATTTTGTTTATACAAAATAAAGATTGTTAGATTCCCATCCATAACCAATAACTTTCCTATTAATGCTTATAGAAATAGGATCATCAAATGAAATATCGTAACCTTATCTTTTTAAGCATCCATCAGAAATCAAATTTCTCGTAAAATTGGGAGTATAATAACAATTCTTTAAAACCAAAAATTTAGAAGGTTCAAAATAAATTTTGACATCTCTTATTGCCTTTGCAAATACTGAAGCTCCAGTTCCAAGCCGAAGATTAGATTCTCCTTTGCCAATACTCCTTTTTCTTTTTAAAGCTCTACAAGGAATTATAAACATGACTAATTACTCCAAAACCTATGATCCAAGAATCAATAGAATCTAACAAATAATATATTTCCAAGAATAGTACACTACCTTCCTTTTTCCTCCTAGACACATGAGAAGGTAACCTCTTATCTTTAGTCTTCCCTTTCTTGTGTGGTTGCTCTAGTATTTTCATAATTACTTAATCAAAGCTATTGTTTTTCAATTCATCCATAGTATCAATCTTTTCTACAACATGGTCAAATTTGTTTTTCATATTGATGATATTGTCCATACTGAATTAATTCCAAGTTATTTTAGATTTCTATTTTAGAAAATCTTTCTCATTAATTCCAAAGTAACCAACATCGATTTCAACATCACCAAGAATATTAATGGCTTTTTAGTCTAAAGAAGAGTTATAATCATTAACAATTTTAATGGCCATTTCCCCTTTTTTTTTGTGGTTGATTCAAGTCAGGGAGTGCTTCTAAGACTATGTCATTAATAAAGCTCAAGTTGCTGAGGTAAAACTTGTAAAGGTTTATGACATAATCAACTATCATACTTTTAAGTAACTCATTCAAGTTATGGCATTTAAAGAAATTGGAGCTTCTCTTTTTTAGTGGAGTCTTCAGTATGCAAAGATAGACAGGGAGTAGATAATAGCCATTTTTCAGTCTCATTCTATTCAGTGAAAAATTTTTAGGAAGCATTTTAGACATGGTTCTAGAAAAAATAAAATATGCATATACTTTTGAATAAAATCTTACATGAATGCAAATGTAAATGTAGTTACCTATAAATACTATATTTTATTCGACAGTAATCTAACCTCGAATTTAGATAAGTCTCCTAGGAGAAAGACCTATCCAATTCTAGTTAAACTAGGACCCTCCTGATTATTAATAACTATTAAAATATCTCATATTTAATCATTAATAACTATCATTTTATTTGGTTATTAGAACCTATTAATAAAAACTCTAAGAAAGAATATTAATAAGTCTAACTTGAGTGTATAAGTATTGTTTAGACTCTAGTAAAGGTTTTCAATTTAATATTACGTAAGGGTAGCCACAAATGATAAGCTTTTAAAGTATTATCTGAAGAAACCTAATCTAGAAAATAATTTCTAAATATTCTCCTAAGGGTGATCATATATAGAAACCTAACTAATCGATTAACAAAGGAAACTGTAAATCTTAATCTTGTAAGTCTTCTCTCACTCAATTTATTTAATTAATTATGGGATTTATTATGATTTACCAAGACGTCTAAATCCAATTAGATATTCTAAATCATAATTAATATGCATGACATTATGATAATATCTTGGTGATACTCACTATTCTAAATGACATATAAATATAGATTTGCAAGGATAATCATATAATTAATTGCAATAGATAAATAAAGTATTAATGACATATCCTATAGCTATGGTTGCCCTAGAATTTAACTTTAAAAAATTGCAAATAAATTGATGATCTTGATCTTCAAATCATCCAATTACGTAGTTTTTGTAATCTCTAATATTTTTTTCTGCAGAATCTGTTAGTGGAAAATACAAATATTTAATCACACAAAAGTTTTGGAAATTTTTTTTTTCTATTTAAAAATATTTCTTTATTTAAAAAATCAAATCTAGATTGATTGTGCTTTTCATAAAAGATATCAATTCAAATAAATAATCCAATATCATTTGAATTTTATACATTAAAAGATTTACCATAAATAAAATATAGTTAGAAAAATCTTTTAATCATCTCTAAGAAAATATGTAGTTACCTAAAATTTTAAAATAGCCATTTTTTTTTTCAAATTAAAATAACTATCAGATAACTTAAAATAGGAAATAAATATTTTGAAAATAAGTAACTATCAAAAACAAATATTTCAAATAATTATTTTTCAAATAAATAAATGAATAACATTTTTTAATAGAGAGGGTTCGGGAGAGGGAAGGGGACGCCTGCCACGGCCACAAGCTGCTACTAATGCTCCCTTCACAAGTGGCACTAGTGCAGCCCACCCCGGAACACCATTGTTGACTCATATTTTATATCATTAATCTTATACTCATGTTTTAATGTTAACAAATATATGATTAAGAATTAATAATCTACTTGATTGTATAGTAATTTAAATTGAAAGGATCACAAGATATTCAAGAAGGATTACGAAAATGAGCTTGAAGACAAAGATCAAGAATACAATGTTGAGAAATTACGATTTCAATCTTATTCACTCTTATTTTGAAGATAACAAACATTTAATTTAGTACTAATGATTTAACTTGAGTGTATAGTGAAATAACTTTAAAAGTTCTAACTCAAGTTGATCAAGGAATCAAGCTTGAAGATAGATGTATATTAGACTTAATAGAATCAAGCTTGAAGATGGACAATCAAGATACAAGACTATGCTTAGATAGGGTATATTTCATATTAAGTCTTATATTTAATTTAGTTTATTGCACATAAATTCTCTTTGCATTAGCTCAAACTTTCAAAAGAGTTTTTAAACTATCTTAAGATTAAAATAGTTATTCTATTATAGAAGTTTGAAAAGAGAAAATAATGATTTTGAATGGGAAAAATATTCCTTAAAACATGATTTCTTGAGTTTAAATAAGTTACAAATATATTTTAAATTTTGATTATTTGACATAGGCTAAAAAGAGATTTTCTATTTGCAAACTAAAATATGTTTTGGTATGAATACTTTCTAAATTATTATTAATTACTTTTGTGAAATTAAAAATAGTTTACAGTAGCCAAAATATTCTTTTCGAATTAATTTCTAATGTTTTTAAAGTTTTTAAAACAAGTTTATAAGTCAACATTTACAAAATGCCAAAAGCTGTCAAAATTTGAAAAATGACCAAATGTTGAAATAGCCAAAATAAGCAGGATTTTCGGTCTACTGAAAAAATTTTCTGTCTACCAAAAATGAAAGCGGGAAAACTATTACTGTTAAAATTTGACCATCGCAAAAGTACTACGAACGGCTAGTATTTTTGGTCTACCAAAAACTCACTTTCGGTTTATGAAAAATGGCAGAAAGTATATCTAATGGTTATAAACGGCTAGTTTTCATACAAGCTTATAAATGGAAGCTATTTTAAGACTTGTAAAAAACTTTGCACGAACCTAAACTTTTATCCAATTATTTTCAAAATACAAAAGCCTATTTCTATATTGAATTAATTTTCAAATCATATTAAGCTAATCTTATAGCATTTATTGTGTATTGTTCTCAAATCTCCTAAACCAGATTTGTATTCATTACTTTATGAGGAAAGTTCTTGAGTGTGTTTAGTCTTGATTATGGAAAAGCCATTTGAGTTGATATAAGGTTAGCACTAGAGTCATAAAGAGCTCATGCATAAGTGAGGTTGCCATCAGAGTCTAAATAACCCGTTTTAAGTGAGGTTGTCATTATTAAAATAATGTCCTATAAAGTAGTTTATTATTTAGACATTATAAACAATATTTATTAGATTATTTAGTATCTAGTTGTTATTAATAAATTCCATGTTATGAATTTCTATTTCATTTATGTCCCATTGATATACATATGATGTGTATGTTTATCTTATACAAACATCTAAAAGATTCCAAGATATGAAATGAATAATAAAGAATTATTTGTATGATGAGTTCATATGTGGGAGACATTATATTCCTTATTTCATTATGTCTAAATTAAATTGTTCGTATTTTGCACATTGAAGATGGAATACATTAGTATACCATAGAATGTAGTGTTGTCTATTTAATTAATGAAGTCTCTAATTATTAAAGTGAGTCTTCAGATAGAAATACTAGTGTGTTATAAGAAAGTTATAACAGCATCGAACATGACCTAGTGAATTAGAATTTGAGGTTAAGTGCCGAAGCTCAAATTTCTAAATTTACTAATCTAGCACTATTGTAGAATACCTTAATCCTAGTGATTAATGAACTTACTTTCATATATTTTTGTCTTTTTGAGATACTAAAGGACTAGTTCCGATTTATGGTTCGAACTCCAGTATCTTGGAAGATAAGGTATATGAAATGTGTAGAACGTTTTTCATGATGGACACTATGCATATGATGTCACTTTGAGTATTTTTCAAGTACTTGGATAATATAAACTAGGGCCCTGGTATTCACTATGTGAATTTGACTATGTTGGTATAAGTAAATACAAACACCATAGTCAACTATTATCCATTAGATGAAAAATGGCAACTCAAAGGTAGATATATACTAGAGAGGTAATACGGTAATTTCACCCTACTAGTATGGCATTACATTGGAGGTATGTCTACAGGTATAGTATATGCTAAATGGATCAAGCTAATTAATTGTTAATAAACTTTACAGAAAAATAAATAACATTTAGTCCAAGAGTACAATATTGTGCTTATAGTGGTATGCCCCAATATTAATGGACAAGGCCCAATCATAATTAAGAGTTAATTATGATAGTGGGTATATAGTTCATTAGAGCTTGGGCTTTATAGATCCATTTGGTCCCCTGTCTAGCTCAAATTAAAGCCCAATAGTCGTTTAATGATCAGTTGAGCCCAATAAGCCCATTAGAGTTTACTAATCTCTATATATAGTTAAGAGAAAAGTTCTCTAGAAACTAGACACAATTGTTACATGTGAAATACCCCCTTGAGAAGAGAGTGTCACACGAAAAATAGAGAGAGAGAGAGAGCAGAGAAAATCGGCCACCACTAGGAATTCACTGTCCTTGGTGTTTCGGCCATCCCGGAGAAGTCAGTTCGAGGATATTGTCTTCTTGTTCATCTGCGGATCTCTTTGTTGGGAATCAAGAAGGTGAGCACCCACTGGATCAATCAAACAATTTTCAAGAATAGACGGAAAGATGAGAAGGTTGTGAAGCCAATCTGAGTATTGTTCTTATCTAGATCAAGAGTTAATTTATGTTAGATCACGATCCGAAACGTTTTGTAAAAAGAAAAAATTTAAATGACCAATTCAACTACGTTTCTTGATTTTAAAAAACTATGGTGCTCTTGAAAATGATTTTATAAAAATATTTTCTAGAAATTTATCCCATTAAACACCGGAAGTCACCGGAGTCTAAATAACTCGAGTGTAGGTAAGCTTGTCACTGGAGTCTAAAAAACTTGTAAGTTGGTGAAATTGGTATTTCGAGATTAGGCACGATAGAGTCGGAGTCAAGACTATTTGTAAAAGCATTAGTGAGCCTAAGAAGAATTCATCACATTTGTTGAAGGATCAGTCAAGCCCTTAATCTTGATCCGAATAGTGAAAGCTCAAAGTAAGTTGCTAAGAATCTGAGACGTAGACAAATCATTGTGTTTTATGAACCTCATAAAAACTAAGTTTGCATGTTCTCTATTCCTACACTCTTTACTTTATTGCAAACTATTTGATTGTGTGTTTGATATTTGGTGTGCTTAACTTATTTGGTATTATTGTCATATATTTGGTATTATTGTTGATTTAGCTTAAAAGTTTCAAAAGAGTGGTCTATGCTTAATTTACTTCATACTATTATTATTAACAAAGGTTAAATATTTATTTTTTGTATTTGAATATATATTTACATAAAATATGATCTTAATGACTCAAATTTTTCTAAAAATAGAAATTTTCAAACAAAAATAATCAAATTGATTTATCTTCAATTAAGTTTGTGAATTTACATTACACACTTTTTTAAATTGATTTATGAATTTCTAAAGTATCTATATCTCATAAAAATCAATTTAAGAAGTCATAATTTTGAAAAGAATCGAAAGAAGCTTAAAATAAAATGAAAATTCACTCTTTGAAATTTTCGGTAGACCGAATTCCTGTTTTCGGTCTATCGATTCTACAGAGAATTTAATAGCTTTTTAAATTTGATGGTTAAAACTGCATTACCAATGGCTACTTCGCAGGGGTCTATCAAAAATGGGTTTTTGATCTACTAAAAATGGCAGATTATCTATCAAATAATCTAAAACGGCTAGCTTTCATCCAAATATAAATAGGAACATTTTTAAGACTTGAAATAACTTTTGAACATGCTTACATTTCTCATATTATATATTCAAGTTGTTCTAATCAATTTTTGTGATCCGAAATTTCAAATCCACTTTTTCACAAAATCAATTCAGCTAAACTAGATTGTGTTTACACCTATTCTCTCTATGTTTACCTTGTATCAAATATCTTAAATAGAGAGGTAGTCTAATTGAGTGATTCAACAAAAACCAAATTGTAATTATGAGGTGAGGTTGACATTGGATTCATAAACAATCCGATTTAGGTGAGATTGGTATTTGAGTCTAAATAATCCGTGGTTAGGCATGATAGAGCCAGATTCAAGACTATTACAAAGGCGTGGGTGTACCTAAGAAGAAATTACTCATTGCATACAAGGGTCGTTCAAGCCTATATTCTTGATCTGATAATTGAAAGCTCGAAGCATGTTTGTTGAACCTCGTAAAAATAGTGTTTGTACTTCTTTATCCCTATCTCTTTAATTTATCTAATTTGAGTTTGTGCATATTATTTAGCTATTTTTACTTGATATAGTCATCACTTGCATATTTCACTCGCTTATCTTGAAAAGTTTTCATAAAGTTTTAAAACTCAACTCACCCCTCTTAGGTTAGTTAATCTTGGGATAACAGTGATAAGTCATGCCCCTCCCTATTAACCCTAAAAAAATTATTTATTTTAAATAAAAATAATAATAATAAATAGAAAAAAAATAAATAATAAATAAATAATTCTTCTTCTTCTTCTTCTTCTTCCTCTATTAATGGTCTTCCAAGCTTTTCCACAATTATTGCTCTTTCAAGAAATCACATAAACCTAGATTTAAAATTTCTAGAATAGAAAAAACATAAATCCTAGAAAAACTATCAAGAAGGAAAATATGATCATGATAGACCACCCTCCTTTTTACTATCCCAACAAAAAGATTACGCCATAAAATTCTATAACTATGGCTAAGGTTCATAAAACCAACAAATCTGTATACTATCTATAACATAATGAAGGCTATATATATTCATCATCATAAGACAAAAGTCAATTAACTATTCATAGAAATATAGGATGCTAAACCTATCTAAAAAATCACAAACATGCATATATGAATTGAACGATCATGAACAAGTCAAAGAGAAGGATTTATGATAAATAAAACAATAAAGAAAACTATGGCTCCGATTGTTAGTTATAATTTACAAAAAATATGACAAAATCATAGATGAGCGGAAACATGGAAAACAAAATATTTTCCAGATTATTTAAAACTTTTTAGGATATTTGCTATGGTCTAAATACATACAAAAAAGATTGCACCTCAACCAATTCGTCTTCCTTCTATACCACTAAGCTTGAAACTACACAAGTGTGTAGGCACTCGATCTTGATCAACTCCAAGTTAGAATCTAAAAACTCTAATAGCCTCTAATGGTGGCTTCAAGAATTTCTCTCTCAGTTTTCTATGCAGCCGCTAAACAAATGTTTTAGTAAAAACTGAACATAACCCACAAAATTCCCCTGGAAGACCCTTTTATAGGCTTCTCCCTAAGAGCAAATTCAGATAGCCTTATAGGCCATGGCGGCTGAAATTCCACATGCCCTAAGTGGCTCTAAAGGCCCACTACTTTTTCAACCTATTTTTCTTTTCGTGTAACTGGCCAAAAAACTGTTTGAGCTCAATCTAACTAATATCATGTAGTCCAAGATGTTGGTATAAATTAAGGCCCAAATATATCTATTCAATTCAAGCTCTAGTAGACAAAGGCCCAGTAATAATTAACTCTTTATATAAGTGGGCTTGTACTACTAATTATAGACTTATTCCACTAAAGGTCCACACTGCACTGTCGAATCAAATAAATATCACAAGATAATTTTAATTAAAAATTATGCTCATTAGATTATTAACATTTGTATGTGCATTCCCACATGAATGCCAATAATCGGAGCTAGATTAAATTATTTTTTTACCCCTCCAATTATATCTTTCAATTGTTTGATACAAGACTATATCTAATATATGACCAGAGTTACAAGTAGTCGTCAATTAATAAAATAACCAATTTTATTAATTACTTAGCTAAAGTTTAAATCATCCAAGCTCCTATAACTCATCAAGACAGTATTCATTTCTCTATATAATAGAGTTGTGGATTCCATATCAATATGTCATCCCCTAGGAATCTTTAGACTTGTAATATTAGTAGAATTATTATAAACTTAGAGTCGAATTTTAATAAGTTTGCATTCGTAAATACTTGAAATTATGTGTGTAGTATTATTTTAATGTTAAATTTAATTATGTGAGAAAACCATAGTTAATCCTTGTTTTAACTTAGAAATTCTAAGTTAGTTTTCCTTAATAATAAATTGATTTTACAATAATTATATTATGTACATCAATATAACCTAATTAAAAATGTGACATGTATATGTCACATTAAAATTGTTATATTTTATAACCTAAAGTTAATGGTTGGACCAAAATAGTATCATGCCATAATTTGAATGGCTAGGATTTAAGTATATAAAGAATTAAGTAGGCAAATCAATCTAAGGGAGGAAAATAAGTTATAGAAAAAGATGAAGAGTAGTAAATGATATGAACCTCGCCAACGTGGTGACGAAACCTGTTACCAAATCTGGAACGCACCCAAGACCTTTCAAGTTTGATGGAGACCACGACCCGTTGCTTAACATGTAGCAAGAACCTTGGTATGTTGAAGACGCCACAAACGGGATGG
>JXTB01000010.1:986317-1020361 GCA_002914805.1 Parasponia andersonii
ATAATAATGATGCTTGGATTATTTAATGGAATGTGAAAGTATGTATTATTGGATACCTTCCATGGATGGCTTATAAATAGATCATTCATTTGGCAATTCAAATCCATGCTTAACCTTTCAATTACTTAGCTAAATTTATTTTCATATTTCCATTTATCCTTTCTTAAAAAAAAAAAACTCTTTCTATTTCACTTTCTTCTAAATCCACAAGAGCTATAATATTTTACCCATCGACTCTAGAAATTTAGAATTATAATCAAGAGAAGAGAGCACTTAATTTTGTGGTGGAGATGTAAGAAAAAAGAACCAAGCTTGGAAGGTAATTATTCTCTCACCTTGCTTGTTATGTGTTAAATAGATTATATAAAAGAGATGACGAAGTGGGTTAGCTCAAGTGGTAAGAGCACTCACTATCTAGGATCTTGGTCCTAGGTTCGAGTCACACCAGGGGTAGGTGTGAAAACCTATTATCCCTAATTGGGTAGTAGTAGGTATTTTCTTTTGATTTGTAATGTAGAGGTCATTAGTTAAGCCCCACTTTTTTAAAAAAAAAATAGATTATATAAAAGAATAAATAGGTAATAACATATTTGACCTACTTTAAATGTTATATAATTTATAATGCATTTAGACTTATTTTTTTGATTTCTTAAGCCTCTAAATATGAATACTTCATAATAATAAATGCTAAATAATAATAATAATAGTGAAATCAAAATGACTAAACACAAAAAGTGGAAGATTTTTAAGTGTAAGACCCTAAAATAAAATATGCATCAAAATGAACCAAACTTAATGATTTAGACTTAGATCCTTAAGAACAGATTTTTATCCATTAGAAATACTTTCCAAAAATTAAAATGTTTGCTTGAAAGTTGGAAGGACTAAAATGCTTATAATTTTGACAAAATATGGGTCAAATATGTGAGAAATTTATTTTAGGCAATTTTAAGACTATTTTAAAGTGTAAAAGTGAATAAAGGAAGAATCTTTAACAAAAAAATAAGATATAACTCAATATTTACCATTAGAGGGCATAAATGTTAGAAATCATAAGATTTTGGACAAAAATATAAATTATAAAACTTAATATTTGGTTGGAAATTCGGTATAGGAATGAGTAAAAAAAATTATTTTAGATCTCTAATTGGGATAAGAAAAGATTTACTTAAATTTAAGACATAAAATCAATTATAGGAAATAAGTAGTATATGCCTCTAATTGTATTTTGCCTAAGTTTAGTGATAGGCCTGAAAAGCGCGATCAATACCAAATAATATTTAGTCCAAGTATAATTTTAGATTTTAAATTTGTATAGCTCTTAGTGTGGTTGACTCAATTATCATATTATGACCCTTAATTACGAATAAAGAAATTAATCAAGAATAATTCAAAGTATTTGATAAAAAGAAATATAATTAAGGAAACTTAATTGATTTAGGATGATATTAATCAAATCAACAACTAAATTATTGATAGATTAAAAAGATCACTATGATCAAGGTTAAGGAGAATAAAATCTCATCCATCTAAGTGAAAGTATAAATTAGTCAATGAATATAGCATGATATTGTTTCTCAAATGTGAAGTTTTATGCTGGATCAAGACTGAGTCTTAAATGTTTTAAGCCAACTAAGTAATTAGAAGTTAAAAAAAAAATAGTATAAATCCAGTTTAAATTTTCTCTAACAAATAGAGTATGTATACGTTAGGGAAAACTTCGATCTAGATGTACGTAATTAACGAGTGGAGCTAGGACAATCATATTACGAGGTAAGTACAATTTCACCTATGGCATGGATGGTTGAAAATATTTCATGTTTACAGTATGATATGTTTGAATTAATTTCATGTATTAACTTGCTTTTATATTATTATTGTATGGCCTATGTTTAATATATGCTTATAAAGATACTTTTCCTATGCTACAAAAAAAAATGATGTATACTTACTTTACAATGTTATCATACTTCAACATATTTTAGCAAAGGAAATGCTAGGATAGTTGAATATAAGTTTGGGTTCATTGAAGCATACCAACTTATATTAAGAAAAGACTAAATAAGATAAAGAATTTAAAGGTATCGTACCAACTTCGACTAGGTGAGGATATCTGAGGAAAAATAAGGCCGATCTCCCCTAAGCGACGATTCCTGAGGAAAAGTATGTTAAGATTATGACCGTGGGTGTTTTCAGTTAGGTTGCTTCCTTGGTTCCCCATTCAGTAGTGCACACTCGGTACGTATACCATGACCCATAAGAAAGATAAAAGACTTTACAATCAAAAATGAGATATAATCATGAAATATTATCTTATAATAAAGTGTAAAGTAATGATTTCATAAAACAACATAACTGGACTTTCAAAAAAAAAAAGAGAGAGAATTGTTTGTTCATAAGTAAAATATTTTGTGAGAATTTTATTGTACTTACTGAGCGAAAGCTTATATTTTATAAAAATCTATGCTATAGGTACTAAAGGAAAAAAACCTCTGATTTGATTGATGGGTTAGCAGGAATTGAGGCGAGGATGATGCGAGGCACGAGCAATGAAATATCCCATTAAAATTACTTCCGCATATATTCTTATTATGAGACAAATGATTTCAATTATGTAAGCTTGATATTGTTTGAAAATGTACTTATAATTTGACATTTTATTTCGTAATGCATGATTTAATCAAATTGAACTTGAAAATATATTTCGATTTAAAAGAAGTTAAACAAATGTTTTTTTTAGAAAATGTCTTGATTTAAATAAATGCAAAATACAAGAAGTTCTGTCAAAAAAACCTAAACTGTCTAAGGAGAACTTGGGACTTAAGTAGTCCGTATGTGACCCCCCCTCCTCACCTAGGAGCCCTTTATGATTGCACATTATTTAAACCACCTTAATAAAAAGTTTATAATCAAATTTAAATAAAGGGTACTTAACCATTGAGAAGCATTTACTTGTTTTCAAAATTTAAGTAAATTGTTGATTATGAATATAAATCTCTTAGAAAGAAATAAAAGCATAAAAAAAATTATCATGAATTTTCAGCATCTAAATTTTTTTTTAAGCTAAGAATGTAAGTAGTTAATGATCCGAAATAGTCTGGTCGTTACACAATAAGCATATATTCCCAATGGCCATAATAATGGATTACCAAAATGTTAGGATCTAGATTATCAATTTCTTGATCCGTGTCTTTTAACATCTCAAATAATAAAATTTATAAACATGAGTTGTTCACTTATTTAAAAATTAAGAAAGACATATATTAATTATCAAGTTTGTGAGAATATGTTCTTGTCAGTGACACTTATTACAATAACATATTTCACATGGTTCTTGGTCAATATTTACGTAATAAGATTTTTTCACATGGTCATACCAATATAGATTAAGACACACTATGAATGCAAAAACTCTTGTACATGATCCAAAAACAAGTGTCCATCTATTCTTGTTAGTTATGAATAATTTTATTTAATTTAATTAGAGAAAATATGTCCTAACTTTAATAAATAGCTTTATTAAAATATTTTTCTAATGAATAAATCATGGAATTTTTTGACATTTTTAATTGTACCAATGATCAAAATATTATCACAAATACTCTACATAAAATATCGCTTTATTAAATAATAAAATTATTCAATAAATATTCATAAATAACAAGCACTTTTTGGGTATAATCATAACAGAGGACATCAATTTATCTCAAATGTTTATTATGTGCTTACCATGAAAAGTAATATCTTAAGTCTTGGCCACCTCTTTAAGAATATTCTTTCTTTAAGATATAATAGAAATAATGTAATCACTAAAATGTCAATGATAAGAATTAGAATGTTTTTATTACACTTTCAAAATGGTATGGCAAAGTGTTTATAGACTTGCTACAAAGATTTATCATAGCTTTGACATCTCAGGTTCAGGCACATCAATTTTGGTGGCCTAGAACTGCCATCAAACTGGGAAATGGTTAACTTGCCTTCATCAGCCAACCAAATCAGCTAAATAAAGAACGCTTTTCAGGAAAGCAATTCAGAAGATGTTTTCAAGGAGAATCAAATGCCCAAGTGTAGAAACCCCTTGAGCTCATACATATTAATGTGTGTGTGGTCTAGTAAGACTAAGTTCTCTCAGTAAAAATAACTGCTTTCTTCTCTTTGTTGATGACTATTCAAGTAAAAACTAGGTGTATTTTTTGAAGGAGAAATCAGAAGTGTTTAAAAATATTCAAAAATTTTAAGAAACTTGTTGAAAAGGAAAATAGTCAAGACATCAAGGTGATGAGATTTGATAGAGGAGGAGAATTCACTTCCAACAAGTTCAAAAAGTATTGTAAAGCCAATGGCATCTGTCACTCTCTAACGATATTGAGATCCCTTCACTAGAACGAAGTAGCAGAGAGGAAGAACAAAACTATCATAGACATGGCCAGAAGCATGCTCATAAGTAAAAGAATGCCGAAGGAGTTTGCATTGAATGTTTGTAGCTTATGCAGTCTACTTGTCAAGTCGCTCTCCAATAAGAAGCTTGTAGGGAAAGATACTGTTAGTTGGCATATGCAACTATAAAATCACACACTCTTATGCAAGTGCACACGTTTATAAGTAATATAGATTTAGGAGTTAAGAGCATTGAACCCACAGGGATTGATTATTAAGTCTAAGCTAAGTACTAAAATTTTCTCAATTCGAACTTTATCTAAATAATCAAAATACAGATTTTAAAGAAATAAAATAAAAGAAACTAAATTATCATGCAAATGAATAAAAGAAAGCAATAAGAAAAATGTCTAGGTTTACTAATTCCCCAACTAGCCTTTAAACACATAATTTTCTAATTTCCCTCTTAAATTAACTAATCCATTGGAGTTGTCAACCAAGAATTCGAATGTATACACAAACTCCTTTCCAAGGCATAAGTGAAAATATCTAGACAAGCTAATATATTACTCCTAATATAAATTGACTAGATTCATTAAGTTTAGTAATTCTCTCGAAATGGTTACACAAGTTACATTGGTATATTCATATCCTATACAAACTTACCCCAAACTAGGTAAACTTATATTATTCTACCTATGTCTAAACCTAAATTCTCCTTCCCAAGTTCATAAAGGTTTCACTCAACAATCTATTTAGTGATCAATTAAATAAAAGCAATAAGCACAAGGTAAAATAAATAACTCAACAATGGATTTGATTAATAAAAGAGGAGAGAAATAAACAAACATAAGTTACTAAGTTTGTTTATATAGTAAAACTAGATAAGAAATATTTAGTTTATAATATGAATTGAGCTTTGGTGAAATCTTACCTTAGCAAGCATTGTTAACCTCACAAACAAAACAAACAAAACAAACAAAAAGTCAAAAAAAGAAAAGTTTGAAGTAAAATTAGAATTGATTGTTATTAATATTAACAAAGAAATTGTAACAACCCGACTTTTTTTTAAGACTGACATTTACATATGTTCATAAAATTTTTTTATCATAAACTTGGACTATGAAAATTCATGGCAATTTTTTTTTTATTTATATAATCTTCTCAAGACAGTTAACCAATTATTCCAAACTTCATACTAAGAAATTTAGACAAACCATTGAAGAAAACATTATATATATTTTTTTCTGACGTTTAAATAATGCGCAACTAAAAAGGTTTCTAGATGAGGAATGGGGTCACAAGCGGACCTCTTAAATCCCAAGCTCTCCTAAGACGGGTTTAAGTCTTTTTAACAAAGCCCAATTAGTCTTACATTTATTCAAATCAAAATATTAGATGCTAAAAAAATACTTATTTAAAAATATTTAATTATTAAAAATATGCTTCAAAATAGTATATGATATTCTATAAAGGGATACTTAAATAAAATTGATCATATTTTATATAGCAAAATAATTACTTAATCTTAGAGGCATAATTAATCTTAAAATTAACATTTCATATTTAAATATATCTTCTCGATCTTAACTTCAGGAAACATAAGACTTAATCCTAAATATTTAAGTAAACTATCTTGTTTAAAATGAAGAAAATATATACGGAATTTGTTGTGGAAGTATCCCAAAGCCCGTGCCTCACATTCATCCTCGCTTCGATTCTGGTTAACCCATCATTCAAAACAAACGTCGTTTACTTTTGATACCTATAACATGGACATTTATACTACGTGAGCTTTCATTCAGTTAATAGAATTCATAAAACATTTCTTACAAATAGCATTTTATGAAAGTTCAATTTTTACATCTTTATATTATCTTATATTTTATGATGTAATCTTTTATCACATATGTTATCTTAAAATCTTTTATCTTTCTTATGAGTCTATGTGTACGTACTGAGTACGCATTTACCAATTGGGAATCAGGGGAGCCACCCTATTGAAACACCAACGGTCAAAAACTTAACATTTTTTCCCTAGGAATCCTCACCTAGTGGAGGTTGTTCTTATCTTTCCTTAGGAATCCTCACCTAATGGAGGATGGTACGACACTTTTATATTTTTATTTTTTTCTTAGTCTCCTCTTTAACATAAATGGTTGTACTATATTTTAAACCCAAACTTTATATTTCATGTTCTTGATACTTCCTTTAACTGAAGTATATTTATCAAGTTATGAATAATATTGTAAAATAAATTTGTCTTATCTTATTATCATAGGAGGCATGTATATTCATAGGCATATATACAAGCCAAACAAACATCTCTTATATAGGCAACATATTACATTTAATCATCTCAAATATATATTTTTTAAAACATAACATACTTTTAAAACTATCTATGTCGTAGGTGAGATTGTAAGTCCTTAGAAAATGTTCTTTGTGCTTGTAGTGAAATACCACACACTTAACCTTGTTGCAAGCACGTGCTTCTTTTTTATCATTTTTATTTATTATTCATGTATCAATATTCATTTTATATGTCAACATATGCTATCATTGGTCATGTGAAACTTATTTTACGTGTTTGAAAACATCCACAACATAAATCTTTAAATAATATTTCACATTAAAATTGTAGAATTTTAATGCGTAATGCATACTTAAAGAATTCCAAATTAGAGTACGTAATTCTATTCATTCTAAAAATTCACATGAATCTATTTGAAATAAAAATAAATCTAAGGATTAAGCTTTAGAATTTAGAAATAATACTCATCACCATTTTTTTCCAATTTATAATTATTGGAAATGTTTTATAAATCAAACAAACTCAAAATCTTAAAAGCACATTATTAACATATTATAACCTATGTACAATATTTGGAAATTCTAAAATAGAACATTTTATAGTACTTTAATCACTTGTAGTTATACATTAGAATTTATTTCAGCATTTTGAAATATTAAAATATTGTGTATTCCAAAAATTATAATTAATTTTATCGATATCAAAAAATAATGAAACTTTTCAAAAATGATCTCAACATATATATGAATTTGTATTCAAAAATTCAACTAAAAATAAAAATGTTTGCCCTTTGAAATCGTATAACTAATTATATAAAGTCTGTTTTACAGCTATTCTTAGCTAGTGACTAACTTGTGTTAAATGATTTTTATAAAATTATGGGAGTAAGGTATAAAAGTTAAACTTTCTAAAAATGAAGTACACATATAGAAATAATTTTAGACCTTAATAAGGCTTCTTGCTCTATTTATCATAGATTGATTTTGAGCCTAAGTACAATAAAACATACAAATCTTTAAAGACTAAGAGTTCTAAGAATTACCTTTTTTTTCTCTTGAAATCATAATGGATGAATAAAAACTTTGAGAGAGAGATAGAAGAAAATAATTGAAGGAACTTGATTTTGTTTACAAAAGAATGCCCTATTTATAGGCTAATTATGTACATAAAATATAATTAAAATTAAATTCAAAAAAATATTAATAATAATCACCATTTACCTAAATTTTTTTATAATTTGTTATCTTTTTCATCATGTAATTAAATTAATTTTATTAACCTAACTACGTATCATCCACTTAAAAATAATAATGCATTATCTTATCATATTTACATTTATTATCCGTAAAATCTACATAATGGATATACTATTCAAATAATTAATATATGATTACATAACTTACCTAATTTTTATTTTATTTTCTAATGTAATTGATAAATTTATTTTATTTTAATGGTGATAATATATAGATAAAATATGTTAATGGTCTTTTACATCATTTTCCATTCTTATAAGTGAATTGATGAATGTATATGCACATTATTAAAATATGCTAGTGGCTACACTATTAATTCTTTTTTTACTATTTTTATATATATATATATATTACTTGTGACTTTTTAACTTATTACTTAGGTTTGAAACATATTTCAACTTGGCCTCTCCTATTACCTATTGGGCCAAGATAAATAATATTAGGATAAAGATTAAAATTCAATGATAATTACAAATAAGAATACTAACAATTTCAGATTTAAACTTTCCTATTACTTATTGGGCCAAGATAAATAATTATTGAACTCAAATAATTTTGAACCCAATAGTAAACATACTTAAGTAAGTCTACTTCTTATGAACAACAATAACCATATATGTTGTAGAATAATTTATATTTGAGATTAGGCACATAGCTCAATTTGGCTTTCTTGTGTGTATCTTAGTGTAACCTATTCACAAAATTCATTACTGTATAACTACTCAATTTCTATGATTAAAGAAATTAAATTTATATAATAAAATTTTAGACAAGAGAATACTCTAATATTAAAAGATCATGATAATTAACCATTATTGAACTAATTTTACAAGTTTAAGGTTTTTTCGGGGTTTACAGTCTCCCCTACTTATAAAATTTTTGTCCTCAAAAATTAAATAGGTGTGAGTACTTTTTCTTCATTTCTTCTTCTCATTCCCATGTTGCTTATTCAATTTTATGATTACACCACAATATCTTAACTAAGGGTATTGTCTTGTTCCGAAGAGGTTTTTCTTTGCGCGCTAATATTTTGACTGGTTTCTCTTTGTAGGTTAAGTCTTCATAAATCTCGATGGGTTCATGATTTAACACGTGTGAAGAATCCAGGATATACTTCTTCAGCATTGATACATAAAAGACGTTGTGTACATTAGCCAACTCTAGTGATAGAGCCAGTCTATATGCTATTTTTCCTTCTCGTTCAAGGATCTCAAACGGTCCAATATATCTCAGACTCAATTTTTCCTTCTTTCTGAACCTCATTACACCTTTCATTGATGTAACCTTAAGAAAAACTACGTTTCCCACTTGAAATTCTAATGGTGTTCTCTATTTGTCAGCATATCTTTTTTATCCACTTTTGGCTATTTCCATCCTTTTCTTGATTTTTGTATTGCTTTAGTGGTCTCCCTTATGAAGTCGGTGGTTTCTAAATGCTTCTCCCCAGGATTATACCAATGGATTGGGGATATACATTTCCTTCCATAAAGCACTTCATAAGGTGTTACCTTGATAGAAGTTTAATAGCTGTTATTATAAGAGAATTCTATCAATAGAAGCTTCTTATCCCGTGCTCCTTTAAAGTCTATCACACATGTCTTGAGCACATCTTCTAGAGTTTGGATGGTTCGTTCTAACTCCTCATGTATTTGTGGATGGAAGTTGTACTAAAAAGTAGCTTTGTTCTTAGAGCTTGTTGAACTTTCCTCTAAAAAGTAGAAGTAAATCGACTATCGCGGTCAGAAATGATCGATCGTAGTATTCTATGTAGTCTGACTATCTCAGTCACATATAATTCAGCTAACCTTTCCAATGAATAAGTGATTTTTATTGGTAGAAAATGTGCTGATTTAGTTAATTGATCAATAATTACCTATATTGCGTCATATCCTTCATGCATTTTGGGCAATTAACTACAAAATCTGTGGCAATTTTCTCCCATTTTCACTCAAGAATTTCAATTGGCTATAACTCCCTAACATGTCTCTTATGTTCAGCCTTAACTTTCTGATAAGTCAAATACCTCTGCACATACTTTGCCACATCATTTTTCATTCCATTCCACCAAAAGTACTCTTTAAGATCGTTATGCATCTTGGTTGTACTAGGGTGGACAGAATAAGGGGTTTCATGTGCTTCAGAAAGGATTTGATTCCTTATTTCTACATCATTTGGTATACATAGTCTACCATTTGATTTGAGAATTCCATCAAGAGATATGTTGAACTCAAACTAACCACCCTTTAAAATATCTTCTCTAATTTGTACTAAGGCTGAATCGAGCTCCTGAGCTTCCTTCATATTCCCAAAAATATTTGGTTTGAGAGTTAATGTTGACAATTTTTCTACTACTAAATCTAAACCAACATTGTTAATATCTTTTTGTAAGGGCTTAGATAAGGCTTTTATTGACATCAAGGCTATAGTTGTTTTCCTACTTAGTGCATCTACGACCTTATTTGCCTTACCTGGATGGTATAAGATTTCACGATCATAATCCTTAACCAACTCTAGCCACTTACGCTACCTCATATTCAACTCTTTCTAAGTGAATGTGTATTTGTGGCTTTTATGATCAGTATAAATTCGGCATTGAGTCCCATGCAAATAGTGTCGCCAAAGCTTGAGAATGAATACAACAATAGCCAGTTCTAGATTAAGGGTTGGGTAATTCTTCTTGTGGTCCTTGAGTTTTCGATAACCATAAGCCACGACTTTCCCATTTTTCATCAATACTGATCCTAGTCCCAGCTTCGATGCGTCACTAGAGATGTCAAACTGTCCTTCGTCTGACGGAATGGCAAGGATAGGTGTACTAATAAGCTTATTCTTCAGCTCTTGAAAACCTTCTTCGTATTTCTACATCCATTCATATTTCTTTCCTTTTTGCGTAAAGTCTGTGAGAGGTGTAGCGAGTTTTGAAAATCCTTCTATGAATCTTCGATAATAGTCTGCTAATCCTAAAAAGCTCTTTACTTCTATCACAGTTTTGGGTGCTGACCAATTGTTAATTGTCTATCTTTGAGGGGTCTACTGACACACCTTCGCTTGAAATGACATGTCCTAGAAACTGCACTTGGTGAAGCCAAAATTCACGGCGCCATTTTTGGCATTGTGGTGCCAAAAATTCCTAAGACTTGGTGTTGCGGTGCCATTTTTTGGCATCCCAGCACCACTTTTCCTCTAGTTTGGTGCCTTTGTTTCCCTGGTGCGCCCTTTCTTCATTTTAGCTCTGATTTGCCTTATTTTTATTACGTTATGACTGTATCAAATTTAACTTCAATCTCAATAGTTTGAAAGACTCATTAGAGAGTCATAAATTCACCTTATTTTGCATCAAACACCTTTATTTTATTATTCTATCAACATAAACAAACAAAACTTCAAAACAACAAGAAAAACACTTAAAACAACTTAATATAAATAAGAATATAGCAAAATTTAAGGTATATTAGCACTAGATAACTCCATTATTATGGACTTAGTAGACACCACAAGAAGTATGGAGCAGAAGAAAGCCTAGAATATCACACCTACAAGTGTTTGGAAGCATAGCTTATGCTCATGCCTGATGAAAAAATAATCAAGCTCGATGATAAAAGTGAAAAGTTTATCTTTATCAGCTAGGACTCAAACTCAGAATGCTACAAGCTCTACAATCCAAGTAATGACAAGACCATTGTTAGTCGTGATATAGAGTTCGATGAAGAAATTACTTGGGAGTGGCATACACTGGAAGAAAACTATGATTTTCTACCATAGATTGAAAAAAATATATATTTAAGTTATCAAGATTGGAGCAGGAAAGAGAAGAACCACAAGATCCTTTTACCCCAACCTACTTCACCACTGGCAAGCACTCATCAAGAAATAACACCAGGATCATCTTCAAGTAATAGCTCAAGTAAAAAGACACTAAGATTAAGAAGCTTATAGGAAATTTATAAGGTAACTGAGAAACAAAATGACTTAACTCTTTTTTGCCTCTTTGCTGATTGTGAACCATTAGACTTTCAAGAAGCAATACAAAACAAGAAGTGGCAAGATACACTGGATAAAGAAATAAAGCTATTAGAAAGAATGATACATAGGAGCTTACTATCCTTCCAAAGGGGTACAAGGAAATTGGAGTGAAATGAGTCTATAATGCTAAGAAGAATGCTAATAGAGAAATTGAGAGATAAAATGCAAGATTGATCGCAAAAAGATACAGTCAAAGATCCGGTATTGACTGTGATGAAGTATCCTCATGTTGGTTGCTTAAAAATAGACTAATTATCTCATTGGCTACTCAAAATAAATCAAAAATTCATCAAATGGATGTCAAATCTATTTTTTTAAATAGATTTCTAGAAGAAGAAGATTATATAGAGCAACCATTGTGATATGAGACTAAAAGGCTTGAGAAAAAGATATTAAGATTGAAAAAGGTTTTATATGGTCTAAAGCAAGAACCTAGGGCATGGAATAGCTAGATTGACGAGCATTTTCAAGAGCATGATTTCTCTAAATGCCCTTATAAGCATGCGTTATATATCAAAATGAAAGATGGAGATATTTTGATCATGTGACTTGATCTTCACTAGGACTAATCTAACTATGTTTGAGGAGTTCCAAAAAGCAATACCAAAGGAGTTTAAGATGACCGATATCAGATCCATGTCTCACTATCTTGGCATAGAAGTGAGGCTAGAGGAAGATAGAATTTTCATTTCTCAAAAAGATTATGCCAAAGAAATTATCAAGAAGTTCAAAATAAATGATTGCAAGCCACTAAACACACCAATTGAATGTGGAGTCAAGCTATCAAAGCATAACGGAAGACAAAAAGTGGATCTGATACTCTACAAAAGATTAGTTAGAATTTTTTATTATGTAACTTGCACAAAACCTAACATTTTCTATATTGTAAGATTAGTCAGTCGCTATATGGAAACTCCAATAGCCACTCATTTAAAGACTGCCAAGAGAATTCTTCAATACGTCGAAGGTATAATTAAATTTACTTTACCATATTCCTTATCTAATAACGATAATCTAGTTTGGGATAGTAATAATGATTGGATTGTAGACTTAGATGATAGAAAGAGTACAAGTGGCTTTACATTTTTCGCAGGATACACTACTTCTATATGGATATCAAAAAAGCAACCAATCATCATACTATCAAGTTGTGAAGCAGAGTATGTTGTAATAATATCATATGTCTATCATAGAATTTGGTTAAAAAACTTAACGAAGGAACTATGCATGCCACAAAATGAGCCAATATGGATTCGCATTGACAACAAATCAGCGATTACTTTAGCAAAGATTCCAGTCTTCTATAATAGAAGCAAGTACATCGATACTTACTACCACTACATAAGAGAATGTGTCATAAGAAAGAACATGTAATTAAAATATGTGAGGACTCAAGACCAAATACCACTCAAGTATGAAGATTTTCTCAAGCTAAAAAATTTACTTGATATCACAAATTAAGTTTAAGAGAGAATTTTAGAAATTAAACTTATTTTGTGACCTATTGGGCCATAGTTAATTTTCTTTTTAACTTGGGCTTTCATTATTGGTTGGGTTAGTATTATGTGTGTCTAATGGTTAATTTTCTAGAAAATTCTTGTATTTGCTAGAATGTATCATTAATTGGGTGGTTGGTAGTTAGTAGATGATAGTTGTAGTAGATGACAAAGAAGTAATAAACATAGGCAGCTGAATGGTGCATTAATACACCGTCTAAAACTATCTTTTGAGTAGTATAAAAAAGGTGCACCTCCCTCATTTTCTATATATTAAGCACAAGTAATCCTCTTCTATCAAATTCTCTAGTTTATCTCTTAGCCATATGCTCTAAAATATCTCTCATCCCAATATATAATTATAAAATACAATGTGCAGGTACAGTAGAGTACTATTTGTAAAGTTGCTAATTACTGTTTATACATTTATTTAAGTGAGAGGTTATGATAATTTATATGAGCTCGTCAATTTATTGTAGAAGAATATTATTGCTATTTATCTCATTGTTAATCTGCATTGGATCATCAATTTATATATTTGTCTTGCATTCCAGGTTTATTACTCTATTTCAAACCTTGATCGATTGATAGCAACAACAACTTGAATGAAAAGGCATTAAATCTGTTAGCTCTGAGGTAACCAGTTTCGTAGTAAATAGTTAAATTTTCCACTGTAAGAGTCTGTAGCTCTCTCTCTCTCTCTCTCTCTCTCTCTCTCTCTCTCTGTGCCGATTCTCACCTTGAGACTTAACGAAACTCTTGTAATTCTCCAGAAAATAGTGAAGAACAGTGGACGTAGGCTCATCTTTTTTTGGGCTAAACCACTATAAAATTCTTGTCTCTTTATTTGCTTTGATTTTATCAACCTTTTTCACACACAAGCCACATCTTGCAATTTTCTAAATTCACTGTTGACAAAACCTCCGTCAACAATTGGCACTAGAAGGAGGGCTATTCCGGCAATAAGTTTGTCAATTTCGCTTCTTCAACAATGGCAAATACCAGAAACACTATAAGAAACGTCGTAACTAGCCAAAACCAACCCAAAGCACTGTTGCTACACTTGTAGATCCTACTTAGGATCAGCCTACTGTGACTGCACTAGAAAATATTGTCCAGAGACAGGATCACATGGAGAATGCATTGGTAAAACTTCAACAAATCACTAATCAGATTAATGATTCTCTACGATGACTTGCTAAGGGATAGATGGTGACTCCACTACAGCACGAATGTCTTAGAGAATGTCCTACTCAACTAACTGAGAGAGGAATTCAGATCCTAGAGACAGAGAACTGCGACCAGCATAGAGCCCAGCAGGAGTGTCATGGAGATTGCACCTCCAAGGGAAAAGCTAAGGTCACAGACTTGCCTCAGGAATCTGGTACTGAGAGTTCATGCACTGATCATGATCGTAGACAACCTTCTCAGAGAGCAACCATCAATCATGATTGTCTAAGCAACAAGCAAAAATGTCAATCGAGGAGCATCTTTGAAAGGATTAGTAGGGAGTCGAGACAGAATCCTGCAGACCTGAGACAATACCTAGAACAGTGACGTAGTCATGAGCAATCCACATCACATTATAGCAACCGAAGTCGATCTCGTCGCACTATTACATTAGAATCTTCACAAAAGTCATAGCAAACCCTGCCTGACCAACCTGCCTTATATCGTGACAACAACCAAAGGCTACTCTTGCCACCAGTAAGAGATAATGCTCTTCCTCTGAACGTCAATGTTCATGATTTGAGGATTGCATTAGATACACTTGTTGGCTGGAACGATGAGCTCGCTAATGGATATCATTAATCGCCATTCAACGAAGAAGTTCGAGCAACTGCCTTACATACTGGATTCAAACTTCCCACCATAAGCACTTTTGATGGGAAAACTAATCCATAGGATCATATGGATCACTTCAACGACCAGATGGAACTCCATCTTGTTGATAATCTCGCATGTTGTAGATGTTTTGTTGTAACTCTCATAGGAGCAGCGAAGAAGTGGCTCTGAGGACTTAAGTCTGGTTCAATCTCATCCTAGCAACAACTTCAGACTGCATTCTTGAGGCAATTCCAGGCTGCGAAGAATTTTATTTTTCCACTTGTCAATATGTCTACTATTCGGCAAGGTCCAGAGGAAACTCTACGATCTTACCTTAAAGCTTTACCTTAGAGTTGGCAAAGGTCAACAACCCACCTGAAGGTAGAGTTTTATCTCTAATGATGGCTGGGGTACGACCAAAGACTAAACTCTAGGAAGAGTTACTTGAACGAGAATGCAGAACCCTTGACGCTTCTATCAAAGAGTTGGTTGGCATCTGAGGGTGGAATCTTCATACGAGAATCTTCATAAGACGAAGAAAGAAGGAGGAAAAGATGCTGCTGAAGATGTGACCACAACCAATAATAATAATAACAAGAAGTCAAACAAAAGGAATAACGAACAATCAACTAAGAAGCAGCCCAAACAGAAAAAGCAGGAGATTCCAAAAGATCCCATGAGATTCAACAACTATATTGAACTGAACGCACCCATAGATCATATCTGTACAGTCACAAATCAGCAGGAATGATATCGTCAACCAGAACCGATAAAACGGGATAGAGCAAGGCATGATCCCAACAAATTCTACCGGTATCACAATGACGTTGGACATGATACCAATAACTACTATTCCTTGAAGGATGAAATTGAAAGATTAATTAAAGAAGGGCGGTTGTAGCAGTACACTAGGCAGAACAATGAAAGGCGAGAAAAAAACCAATAGTGACCTCCAGAAATTCAATACGAAGTGGAACTATTTTTGGAGGACTGCATGTTGGTAGAGATTCGAAGAGGGCGTAAGATAGGTATGCATGAGAAGCTCGACAGTAGCCATTGACCAATGTCATGCACCTTGAGCAGCGACCACAAAAGCATCAACGGGTACCGGATATGGATATTACCTTCACGGAGCAGGATAGGAGGGAGGTCCATTACCTGCATAATGATGCATTGGTCATAAAGATCAACTATGGAAGCATGTAGTTACGGCGAGTATTGGTCGATAATGGAAGTGATGTCGACATCTTGTACTATGACGCCTTCAAGAAGATGGGTTTGAGTGAAAGCGACCTAAAATCTACTGTCACTCCACTTTACGGATTTACTGGTAATAGTATAATGTCTAGGGGCATGATTGAGTTAATAGTCAACGTTGGAACTTATCCTAGGGTTTCAACGGCAATGACCCAATTCTTGGTTGTTGATTGCCCCTCTGTATTCAATCCTGTATTAGGAAGACCAACACTGAGGGAACTTTGAGTAGTCACTTTAATCTACCACCTCTCTATGAAGTTCCCGACTTAACACAGAGTAGGCGAAGTGTAAGGCAACGAATATGATGCGCGGACTTGTTATAATAATTCTTTAAAGCTTGCAGCAAAAGATGCGGTACCTCGCACAATGATCGTCCAGCTACAAGGCGAAATGTCAAGTGAAGCGTCAATCAAAGACCTCAACCCTCAAGAAATTGATGGAGAGGTCAAGACTGGACCTATTGAAGACTTGGAAGACTTATCGATTGATAGGTCTTTGAAGGTTCTAAAAATCAGAGCGAAGCTTCGAGAACCCATGCGAGCTTTATTGGTTGCTTTTCTGAAATCAAACTTGGATATCATCGTATGGTGACATTAGGTCATGGTGGGGATCGATCCGAATATCATGTGCCATCGCTTTAACATAGATACAACAAAGAAGCCTGTACGATAGAAAAGAAGAGCCATGAATCCAGAACGCTATGTCACATTGAAAGAAGAGGTAAATAAGTTGCTCGAAATTGGATTCATCAGGGAATCTTTTTACCTGAACTAGCTTGCAAACCCAGTTTTGGTAAAGAAACCCAATGGGAAGTGGAGAACTTGCATCGATTTCACCGACCTCATCAAAGCATGCCCGAAGGACAATTTTCCTTTTCCAAGAATCGACCAACTTGTAGATGCGACATCAGGGCATGAACCCTTAAGCTTTTTGGATGCGTATTCTGGATAGAATCAAATCCCTATGTACGAGCTAGATAAGGAGTATACCTTGTTCATCACTGATCGAGGAATGTATTGTTACAAAAAGATGCCCTTTGGACTCATCAACACAGGAGTGACTTATCAGTATCTTGTCAATACGATGTTTGCAAAATAAATTGGCAAGACAATGGAGGTATATGTTGATGACATATTGGCAAAGTCCAAGAAAGTTGAAGATCACGTCAAGCACCTTGATAAGATGTTCAAAAGTCTTCGGAAATATCAGATGAAGCTGAACCCCCAAAAGTGCGCATTCAGAGTAGGATCTAGAAAATTCCTGGGGTTTATGGTCAATCAGCGAGACATCGAAGCTAACACTCAGAAGATACAAGCACTAATTGACATGCAATCCCCTCGCAAACCTAAAGATGTGCAATGCCTTGCGGGAAGAGTAGCTGCACTGAGTCAATTTGTATCCAGGTCAACTGATAAATGCCAACCATTCTTCGAAGTATTGAAAGGTTCGAAGAAGTTTAAGTGGACGGAAAAATGCGAGCAGGCATTCCAAGAATTAAAAAATATCTTGGGTTCTCCTCCACTCTTGTCGAAGCCAAACCTGGGGGAAGAGTTATATTTGTATCTCGCTATTTCCAAATATGCGACAAGTGCTGCGTTAATCTGAGAAGAAGAAATATACAGCGACCTGTATATTACGTAAGTAAAAGATTACTTGATGCCGAAACAAGATATCCAGAGATGGAGAAGTTGGCCTTAGCACTCATCGTCACATCCAGGAAGCTTCGACCCTATTTTCATGCACACTCCATCAAAGTTTTCACGATTTTTTTATTAAAACAAGTTCTACAAAAACCTGAAGCTTCAGGACGACTACTTAAGTGGGCCTTCGAGTTGAGTCAATTTGACATCAACTTTTGACCTCACATTGCGATTAAAGGTCAAGCTTTCATAGATTTCATTGCAGAGTTCATGTATGATGTCAATCTTCCCACAGAAGTGACCAAAAAACCTGCTATAGATTTATCAAGATTGTGGAAACTTTATGTCGATGAATTGTCAAACGAGAATAGAGCTGGTGCGGGCTTAGTACTAATCAGTCCTGAAGGGCATAATATTCATTGTGCACTTCGCTTCGAATTTCTAGTGTCGAATAATGAGACAGAATATGAAGCATTGATAGCTGGACTAAAGCTCATACAAGAAATGAAGGTCGAGATGATTGAGGTATGCAGTGATTCCCAGTTGGTCGTTTATCAAGTGACCGGTGATTATCAAGTAAGAGGAAGAAGAATGATGGCCTACTTACAGGAGGTACAATGACTGTTCTCAACATTTACTACTTATAACATTCAACTTCTTCCTTGCATTTAGAATACTCGGGCAGATGCTCTAGCTACGCTTGCCTCAACAAAAGACACAGAATTATTAAAGGTGGTTCCTGTCGAATTTCTTGTGAAACCAAGTATCGAAGTAGAGCCCCAAGTGACCATGCCTGTTGACAAAAATCATCGTGGATGGATCCAATAATGAAGTATCTACAAAATGGCAATCTTCCCAAAAATGAAGACAATGCAAAGTGACTTTGGATGTAGGCAGCTCGCTATATCATCTATGATGGAAAGCTTTATCAAAGAAGTTTTAGCTCGCCGTTATTATTATATGTTGTTGAAGAAAAAGCACACTACATTATGAGGGAAATTCATGAAGGAATATACAAAAATCATTCAGGGGGTAGGCACTTGTGAACAAGGTTCTCAGATAAGGGTATTTTTTGCCAACCATGAAAAAGGATACAATAGAATTCGCTAGGAGGTGTGACAAATGTTATCGATTTGCAACTGTTCCTAGAATGCCACATGTTCCTCTAACTCCAACGACTAGTCCATGGCCATTTGCAGTATGGGGAATTGATATTATCAGAATGCTTCAATTGGCGCGAAGTGGATTGAAGTATGCAGTGGTCGAAGTCAATTATTTCACCAAGTGGACAGAAGCTGAAGAATTAAATACCATTTCCGCAAAGAAGATGATAGATTTTGTTTACAAATCTATAATTTGCCGTTATGATATACCATATACTATAATTTCTGATAATGGGAAACAATTTGACTGCGATAAATTCCATAACTTCTGCGACAACTTAGGCATCAAGAAGAGCTTCTCCGCTGTTGTTTATCCACAAACCAATGGACAGGTCGAAGCTATAAACAAGATACTTAAATAGAACCTAAAGACAAAGCTGGAAGAGCACAAATGAGCTTGGCCAGAAGTGCTTCCTGAAGTATTATGGGCTTATCGCACCACTCAACGAACAACTACTGGAGAAAGCCCATTCTCTTTAGCTTATAGATTCGAAGCAATGGTGCCAGTAGAAATTGGTGCGAGATCTCTACGACGATCTGCTTATGAGCAAGATCAGAATAATGCACTGATGAGGATTGAGCTCAATCGTTTGGAAGAAAGGTGCGACCAGTCTCAACTATGGATCGCATCATATCAACAGTGCACTGCTCGATATTATAATTCTAAAGTCAAAAGAAGGGAATTTGAAGTTAGTGATCTTGTTCTTCGACAAGTTCTACCTAATAATAAAGAGCACGGTGCTGGTGTATTTGGAACTTCTTAGGAAAGACTATATATTATTGACGCCGTCATTTGACCTGGGACATACAAGCTAGCTCGCACTGATGGACAAAAAATCGAGCATGCTTGGAATGCAGAACAACTTCGTCACTATTATCAACAAATCTTCATGTATATCTTTATATATTTTCAACGACTTGGAGGGCATCTTGTCATTCGTCATCATTCATCAATAAAGATGTCATTTCTTCTGTTATTACTTCAATTTTATTTGGTTCATCTTTTATAGTTTTATGGCAGTCTTCGAACACCATAACACTCAAGGGGCAGTAGGATTATAATGTTATCTCCTACTTACTTCCTAAGGGACTATGCAAATGTTCATTTAGAGGGAATCGCTGAATTTCTAAAATTTCTTAAAATCTTAGGATTTTCTCCTCGCTTCATGCCATAGCATGTTGTATTATGCAATTTCCCTATTCAAACAACAGAGTAACTAAGCAAAACATTTATTGTTTAATGTGATATATTGCTATATTCTATTTTGTCGTGGAACTTCTGAAAAACAGTATTGAGTTCGCATCACTCATACTTGATGTTTTCTTAAGCGACCTAACATATCCTAACACTTAAAACCCGTTTTAAGTTAGTTGGATTCGAATCGCAATAGCGTATCGATCAGTCACCTAATGATTGACTACTTGGTTAAATTATGCATCTTTATATTACAATGCAATGTGTTTTAATTGTTTTACAGGAATAAACATTTGATAAAGCTTGTAATTAAAGCTCGCACCCATGTACAAGCAAAATATTACAAATTTTTCTTTGCAGCTTTGGTTTCCTTCCAGCTCTGGACAAGCTCGACCATATCTTCATCGAGGATAGAAAAGTCAAAATCTGGAAGCTTGCAGAAAATGTTGTATATTATGGTTGACGAGGCGATGTCACTGGCCTTTTCTTCGAGCTCCTTGCCTTCAGTGGCCCTGAACTCTTCTACAGCTTTGCGAGCCGACTCTTCTGTCGTCTTTTTCAGAGCATCCGGATGCTTGGAGATGGTTTTCTCAAGTTCTTTGATTTTTTTCCTTGAGCTTCTCCTTTTTGAGCTTTTCTTTGGCCAGATCCTCGCGCAGCTACTGCTTCTCCAACTCGAAGGAGTTTTTCTCTTCCTTACGAGTCTTCTTCAAGTCTTTGAATGCCTGGGCCATTTCTTCGACCTTTTCACCCTTCTCCATCAATTCAAGGACCGGGTCATACATCAAAATAGCAGCTGCAACAGTTTGAAAATATAACACACATCTATACAAGAAAAGTATGTCAAAGAGTGAAGATAGAAGATGCTTACATTCGCCAACATCCTCATTGCAGCACTAAAAATGACCTTGGCTGGTCGTTGCTTCATCCTCTCCAAACCATCCTCAAAAGTGAAATGGTCAATAAAGGCTACGCTCAAGCCAGCTTTTTCTGGCGGTAGGCGAAGGAGTGCGAAAAGCTCCTCGTCCTTGTTGGCCTGGCTTGGTCCCCCAAAAGAAGTGGCTGTTTTCTTGGATGGCTTAAGCTGGCTCGCAATTTTAGTAGGCTGAGGAGGAGGCGAGCTTATAGGGACATCTTTGAAGGCAACTTTTTGCTTCTTTGAGGTGTCAACATTCTCCTTCCCTTTCGTCGAGGAGTGAGGTGTGCTATTTGGTGTCTTGGACTTTGCCATTGACCCCAGTGTTGAAAGGGTGCTCGCAATCTACTACCGATTGTCATTTCTATACAAATATGATTAGTTAGCATACGAGGTATGAAATGCGACGAAGAGAAGGAACAATAGAAAAATTACCTTCTTGCTACTGAGAAATTGGTGATGATGGAGCTTCTGGAGATGATGGTTTTGGGACAATAGAAGTGGTAGGTGCTTTTTGTTTCTTGGGTTTAGAAGATGAGGCACCCATTTCCTTTTGTTTCCTCTGCTTCTTCTTCAAGCTCGAGGGTTTAGTTGAATAGTTCGTAGAATCTTGAAGAACAGCTCCCTTTGGGAACAGTTCACAAGCGACTAAATTTTTGGTTTTCCCAAGCTTCTTCCAATCAAATTCTTCATTGGAAGGTCATTTATTTTGAACACTCTTGCGAGCTACTCTTTGGAGAGTCCTGGATGCTCCTTGTTATCTGCGATGACATATGAATGGGATCAGATTGATATATTTATTTAGAGAAAGCTATAAGCTGAAAGTTACCTACCAGGGTTTTGAAAGAAGCAATTATCTGCGTAGTCAAAGTGAAAAAATGGATTTTTCCATTTTCCCATGTTGTTGTAGACTCCATGGATGGTTTTTACTGCTTGATTCGACCACTTGCTTGCATAGAAGAAGCCGAAATCTGATGGGTTCAACTTTACTTGGTAGAACCAAGCGAACTCTTCAGGTGTAGGGATTCTAGACCTAATTTATGGTATAATATGTACAAACCTACCATGTATCTATATATATTTGGGGTTAGTTGAACGGGGATAACTCCATAATAATTAATAATCGATTTGATATATGGATGAAGTGGGAGGTGGACACCACATCTAAGAACTGCATCTAAGAATGAAGCGGTTCCACGAGGTGGTGTGTGTGGTCGATTGAACTCTGTGGGTAGGCAAAGGGGGACATCAATTTTATAATTGTGTACGATCTTTTTGAGCTTGTTTGTTGTACAGCTTGTCTTTATATCGGTACATGACTAGTCTCCTTCTACATAGTTATAACCCCTTGCGAATGTAGGGACATCCCTAATGTGCTGAGGCTATTAGCCTTGAGGGAGGTCGCCTATGCGAGGACTACTTTGCCTTGTCCCAGTTATTTCTACTTCAGATTGTGGCTCAAGATAGTCTTCAAGATTTATAGAGCTAATTCTTGTACTGGAGAATGACGATTCCCCTTAGAACGCATTCCCCTCCCTAAGTTCCTCGCTACTAGATATCTAAAAGAAGAAATATAGGATGTCTTTAGTCCTATGCGAGCATCAGGTATACTCACTATATACGAACAATTTGGGGCCACAAACCCTAGGATTCCACCGACAACAAGCTGTTCGTCGAATTTTTTTCGTCAAAAATTGTTCGAGCAACTCTTCAATAATTCGTCACTCAACTTGTTTTGGTTTTCGAATGTCAAGATTTCATATCTTAGATTTCTTCTATGGGTTCGTCTATCAATCATCTAAGAGTAATTTATTCGTTAAATTTATGGAGAGATTTTGAGATATGCCCATTTTTTAGTTCATCTGAATATATGGATGGATTTTGCTAGTGTTTGTTGGAATAAATTTCCAGAATATTTTCATAAAATCATTTTCAAGAACACCAAAGTTTTGTGAAATCAAGAAACACAGCAGAATTGGTCGTTTAAAATTTTTCTTTTTATAAAACGTTTCGGATTATGATCTAACATAAATTAACTCTTGATCTAGACAAGAACAGTACCGGGATATGCTCCACAATCTTCTTGTGTTCCCGTCTATTCTTGAAAGCGGTTTGATTGATCCAGTGAGTCGTCACCTTCTTGATTCTCAACAAAGAGATTCACAAACGAACAAGAAGATAATCTTCTCAAAATGATTTCTTCGAGTTGACCAAAAACACCAAGGATGGAATCCCTAGGGTTGGCTGATTTACATTAACTTACATTCATGAGTATTTTATCCAGTCAAGGAAAATTTCTTCAATATTTGAGTCATTGATCTATGATTTCTGCACTGATTTATATCTTATTCCTGATGCACTCCTTGAATAAGAGTGTTTATTAAATTTAGTTTTTCTAACAAGATACAGAGAAAGATCTTATTATTCCAGTCCTTATTTATATGCAAGGTTTGGCTACTGATCATGTGACTGTGGAAGGAGTCTAGATCAGAAAATAAGAGGAAGAAACACTTCAACCACATAATTCATTGAAAAAAAAGTGAAATAGTATTTATTTGTATCATTTTTGGAGACATTTTTCTTTTGGTTCCTAATGAAAAATATTTACATGGTATCAGTGTTATCTCCCTTTACAAAATTCTTACTATCAGTTTTGTAAGCAACTATCTTCTACATGTGTACTCATAATTCGACATTGAAACGACAAACAAGATCGATGAAGGAATCTCCTTCGCAGGGAATTGTTAGTACTTGTCACAACCCAAAATCCGGGCTAGAGCCAGAAGCAGAATTTCACAAGGATGAGAAATTCCTTGATTTATTTGAAAAACGTCTAAAAAGTTTCAGTTTTATAAAACAATCCATTTTAGATAAAATAATTGGAATTCCATCCTGTGAACTTCTCTCATAGTTCGCATATACTATTAAACGTAGATCGAATAAATACAAAGAAAAAACGTAAATCAAATATATGTTCAATCATCATCATCATCCACGTTAAAACAAACATCAGAATGGCATACATGAGTTCACAGACAAAAATGGAAAGTAGCAATCTTGGTTCAATGCTAAAACAAAACTCAAACAGTCTAAACACCATAACAACACGCTTCAAGCATTACTAAGATAATGAACTACAATCTCAATAGCCTCTTACTCCTCTTGATGTCCAAAATTGCACTGGACACCACTTGAGGAAGGGAGTGAGCATAAAATGCCCAATAGGAAAAATAATTACCTCGATCGAAAATATTTTAGTGATGGAAAGCTCATTTATGGTTAGTTTAAATCCAATACATACATATATGATAATCCAAAATCGGAAATTATCACGTATATGTATAAATAAATCAGTATAATCAAAACCATTCAATTCAGATGCACATGACATAATTTAACCTATATCAATGAGCGCACATCCTCTCATATGTGGAAATCTAGGATGATGGCACTAAGTGTACCTAACAGCCTGCCTGACACCTAAGCCCATACCCGGAGGGGACACCCATGTGTCGCCTACCAAACCTGGAGGGGCAACTAAATTTCCTACTCTTGCCAAATGGGGAGGTAATCAGAAGTAACAAAATCCCGCACGGGTTTACAAAGTCTAGACCGACGGTGGGGCAACAGCTCCACACTGTAAACCCACGATGCTAACACGGTGGTCATGTATGATCCTATGACATGTGCAACACAGAACTAAAGTGTGAAAATAATTGTGTTCTGGTTTTTCAATAAAATAAGTATATTAGGATTTTATAGAAAAACGGGCAACATAACAGCCCTATTTTTTATATACCCAAAATAACCTGCACTCAGAAAATCCTCAGAGCAATATAGTATATATGTATATCATACCATCACAGTTTATCACATATGTTCAAGAAAATCAAAAACCACATTTGTTCTCATATATTGCAGAAATTAAGTTTTATTCGAAAATAGTATAAAACGAAGGTAACTGAATCCCTACCTCACAAGAATAGTGATACTAAGCTATTGAATCTTCAAAGTATCGTTGACGATCGTCCGGAGGGTCAGGAAGCAATTCCAAGCCCTCGATTGTTCTCTTGCGAAAGACCAACTTCTCAACGGAGCTTCAAATCCACAAACGGATCTCTTCACTGAATTCTTAGCACTCAAAATAGCTAGGTTAGACATATAACTTGTCCGATTCGGGTCTAGGCCCACACCAGACCGGTGGCACGCAAATCGAGGCAATTTCTTAGCCGTCTAATTTTGATTTTTGTGCCGATTACCAAACATAGGCAATATATATAAATATATATATATATATATATCAAACTTCCCCATTTTCTGAGTAGAATCCAAAAATGACAACAAAATCACGGTCAACCAGCTGGATTAAAAGGTTAACTCAAACTCAAAATATTCCAAAAATGGCAATTTTTTATTAGAGCAGTATGGGGTTAAGATATATATACCTTGAGCTTCTTCTTAACGAGACAAATCCAACGAGCCTGGTTAGAGGTCAAATGGTGGCCGAAATCGTCACCGGCGATGAAAAATCCGAAACAGCTCACTTCCTCTTTTCTGGCAATAGCAGCTTCTCCGGTGGTGGAAGCTAGTCAGTGTCATCTCGGCGTGGCACGGGGGAGCTCTACCACTGGTCTGCTCGGGCGGACAACAGCGATATGCAGCTTCCGCGACGGTCCTTCTCCTTGGGCTGAGAGAAATTGAGAGTAAGGTAGAGAGAGTCGAGGGGAGAGAGAAGAGAGAGGGTGAGAAAATGACAGGGTCACATGGCCCTGTCTTATGGGGCTGTGCAATTTTTTAAAAATTACACAACAGTCCCTAATTTTTCAAATCCCTTTCAAATTAGTCTCTCAAAATTTGTAATTTAGTCCTTTTGCACAAAACTTTTGCAAATTAATCCCTCTATTATTATAACTGAAAAATTGGTAAAATGTCCAAATTACCCTCCCGAAAATCCGGGTTTTTATATTCTCTCTTCCTTAAAAGAATTTCATCCCGAAATTCAAAATACAAGTCAAGGTTACATCACAATACAACTTCTGACTGAAGACCAATGAGGGTACTTCTTGTACATCTCTGTCTCGAGTTCCCAAGTAGCCTCGTCTTCTCTGTGATGTTCCCAAAGCACCTTGACAAGTGGAATCTCTTTGTTGCGAAGCACCTTCAACTCTCTAGCCAATAAACGAACAGGTTGCTCTTCATAGGACACATCTTTATGGATTGGTACATGCACGTACTGAATAACATGAGATGGATCCACGTATACTTCTTCAGCATCGACACAAGGAAGACATTATGCACATAACCTAACTGTGTAGGTAAATTTAAGCGATATGCCACTGGTCCAATTCTCTCAGTGATCTCAAAGGGACCAATATACATTGGAGCAAGCTTACTCTTAACCCCAAACCTTGTCACACTACGTCGTGGAGTCACTTTCAAGAATACGGAATTACCAGTATCGAACTCTACCTCACGCCTCTTTGGGTTAGCATAACTCTTCTGGCGACTCTGAGTCTCCTTGAGTCTCTCCTGGATATCCTTGATCTTCTTATTAGTCTCCTCAATCAGCTCAGGTCCAAGAGTAACACGTTCTTCAGGCTCTGCCCAACACAAAAGCCACCTACACGGCCTCCCATATAACACTTCATATAGAGCCACACCCACACTGGTCTGGTAACTGTTATTGTAAGCAAATTCCACCAAAGGAAGATGATCATCCCAGTTTCTACCAAAGTCCAGTATGCAACAACGTAGCATGTCCCCAAGAATCTGAATGATCCTTTCAAACTGACCATCTGATTCTGGATGGTGAGGCGTACTAATATCCAATTGCGTACCCAACGATTTCTGCAAGGCTCTCCAAAACTTAGAAGTGAACCTCGGATCTCTATTGGAGACTATGCTTGAAGGCACACCATACAAAGGTATGATGTTCTCCATATACAGTCTATTATAGTAAGTGAGTAGTCCATCTGGATCGGTATAAAGTGAGCACTCTTCGTCAACCGATTGACTACCACTCAAACTGCGTCATTCTTCCTCAAGGTCTTTGGCAAATTGGTCACGAAGTCTATCGTGATCTTGTCCCACTTTCATTCTGGAATTGGCAATGACTGAAGTAACCTAGCTGGCCTCTGTTGTTCAGCTTTGACTTGCTGACAAGTCAAACACTTAACCACAAAATTAGCTACATCCTTCTTCATCCATTTCCACCAATATTGTCTCTTCAAGTCTCTGTACATCTTATCACTACCCGGATGTATGGTGAACCTTGATTTGTGAGCCTCAATTAGAATGGTTTCTCAAAGATTAGGGTCATTCGCTACAGCCAACTTCCTACTGAAAAGCAAAAACCCTTATTTGTTAGTGCTCCAACCATCTAATTGTTCACCATTCTGAAGCTGGTTCCAGATTGTCCTTAACTCCCTATCTTGCCACTGACTCCGTTGAACAGTCTGGAGAAGTGATGGTGAAATCACAATGTTGCTTAGGCAAGCAACCCCTTCATTCTCGAAGTACTGCAAGTTGTAATCACCAATCGTAATTGAGTTCCTCTAATCTTCAAACACCAGTGCAACTAGTGCACCACAAGGCTTCCTACTCAGTGCATCAATTACAACATTAGCCTTAGCAGAATGATATTGTAGGTAGAAGTCATAATCCTCTATATACTTAACCCATCTTCGTTGTCTCAAGTTCAGATCCTTCTGAGTAAAGAGATACTTCAAACTCTTATGATCAGAGAATATGTAGAACTTCACACCATACAAGTAACATCACCAAATCTTCAACGCAAAGATCACTGCTGCAAGCTCCAGATCATGGGTGAGATAGTTCCTCTTATGTGGCTTCAACTGACGAGAAGCATAAGCCACAACCCGATCATTTTGTATCAAGACACATCCCAAACCCATCTTTGAAGCATCGGTATACACCACATAAGATTTGCTACTGTCAAGAATGGTAAGAACCAGTGCAGTGGTCAAGCTCTGCTTCAACCTGACAAAAGCTTCTTCACTTTCATAATCCCAAACAAGCTTGACATCCTTTCTGGTCAACTTCGTCAAAGGCAAGGCAATCCTCGAAAAAATCTTGCACAAAATGGCGATAGTTACCTGCCAAACCAAGGATACTCCGTACTTCTGCCACATTTCTCAGTCTCTCCCACTCTAGAACAGCTTCTATCTTAACGGGATCGACTGAAATACCTCCATGAGAAATCACATGCCCCAAGAACTTCACTTCCGACATCCAAAAGTCATACTTTGATTTCTTGGCATACAACCGATGATCTCTCAAGGTCTTGAGTACTATCTCTATATGTTCGGCATGCTCTTCTCAAGTCTTAGAATACACTGGGATGTCATCGATGAACACAACTACAAAACGGTCCAAAAACAGCCTGAAGACCCGATTCATGAGATCCATAAATGCATCACCCGATTCTCAAACCAAACGGCATCACCAGAATCTCAAAATGAGCATATCAAGTTCTGAATATTGTCTTAGGTATATCATCCTCCCTTATCTTCAACTGATGATAACCAGATCTCAAATCGATCTTGGAGAAGAACCTTGAGCCACCGAGCTGATCAAACAACTCATTTATCCTTGGCAAAGGATACTTGTTCTTTACTGTCAACTGATGATAACTGGATCTCAAATCGATCTTGGAGAAGAACCTTGAGCCACCGAGCTGATCAAACAACTTATTTATCCTTGGAAAAGGATACTTATTCTTTACTGTCAACTGATTCAACTTCCTATAGTTCACACAGAGTCTCAATGAACCATTAGCTTTCTTCGCAAACAAAATAGGAGCACCCCAAGGAGAAATGCTACTGCGAATAAAGCCCTTGGAAAGCAAATTGTCCAATTGTTCTCTCAACTCTTCCATCTCAGCAGGAGCCATGTGATAGGCTGGAATAGAAATTGGTTGAGCTCCAGGAACTAGTTCAATACAGAACTCGATCTCCCTATCTGGTGGTAATCCCGGTAAGTCTTCAGAAAACACGTCCGAATACCCACTAACCACTAGAAACCATAGGTTTTGATCGTCTGTCCTCACCTCGCCATCAATGGCAAATAAGTTCCCATAACACTCGAGTTTCTTCTTTCCACCCATGCACGCTTTTAGAACAGGACTAGGCTTCAACGGACTCATTCTAGCCTGATAGATAATAGGTTGCCCATCACTAGGAAAAAAGTCACCGCTTCTTATGACAGTCTAAAATGGCTTGATACTTCGACAACCAATCTATACCAAGTATCATGTTATACTATCCCATCGGCAACACAATTAAATCAGCAAGAAGCTTTCTATCACTGACAACAACCTAACAAGGCTTACACACACTAAACACATCGGCTTCTCCTCCCAAAAGTGTACAAAATTTCAATACATAATCCAAATCAGAAAATTCCAACCCCAATAGTTAAGCAAATAATAAGGATATGAATGAATAGGATGCACCAATATCAAACAAAACATGTGTCCAAGAGTGTGAAAGAAGGATAATATGATCAACAACACCTCGGCCAGTGCGATCCTGAATATCGTCTGCCCCCAGTAAAAGCATAGGCTTGGCGAGTCACCTTTCCTTTCCCCTTGTTATTTCTTCCCTGGCTTGGACCACTACTGCCATATCTGCACCCACCCTGACTCCCTGAGGCCTGAGGAGTCGGAAAACTCTGAGTAAAACCCTGAGGGCGATAATGATGCTGATAAGGCTGAGGGGAAGTAAAAGTCTGCGAAACACTCTGTGACTGTTGCGGCCTTGCTTGAGTGTTTAGATAAGAAATAGAAGTAGACTAGCTCCTCTACGGTCCTCCCTGAGAAAGACAAGATTTCTATAGACAGTTGGGACACTCTTTCTTTCGATGACCCTGCTAGCCACAAACGAAACATCCTCCATACAGACTATCTCTGCCACCCCTTGAAGAACCACTGTTGTTCGAGCTCCCACTGTTTGGAGTGCCCTGGGCTGACCACTGTCCCTGATTCCTTCTAGTGACTTTTCTGTCATTATCTCTCCACTGGTTCTTCCTGGAATCCAATCCTTCTTTGATAGCCTCTGCCTGCTAGGCAGCCATTGCAATCTCAGGAAGAGTATGGAAAGTCTGAGTGCCAATTCTGTTGAAAATGCTCCAATTCAGATGACTCCTAAACTTGGCAACTCAGTACTTCTCACTCGTACCTGGTCCAAGAGTAACACATGCCAACTTAATGAACTTTATCAGGTACTCATTCACTATTTTGTTACCTTGAATCAACGTCTCAAACCAGTTCACCATTTCATCTAGTTAATCCTCATTGGCATACTAGGCCTTGAAAATCCTTCCAAAGTCTTCCCAAGTCAGACCCACTACATCCTGCATCCGTTCCACTGTTTTCCACCAGCGAATGACACTCTCTGTTAAACAGCTAACAGCAAAAATACAGCCCAAAACTCAACCGAAGTACCAAGGGCCCGAAAGTGTCTCTCCATCTCACACAACCAAGCAATTGCCGTGAGAGCTCCTGGTCTACCATCAAACTGCCCTGGCTGGAGACGCATGAACCACTAGAGATGATCAAGTTGATCCAACTGACGTTCCCTCGGAGCTAGAGGCTAATAGTCTGGATTGCTCATCTGGAGGGTCGGGAACCAATTTCAAGCCCTTGATCGTTCTTTTACGAAAAATCAACTTCTCAATGGTGCTTCAAATCTACAAACGGATTTCTTCACTGAATTCCTAGCACCCAAAATAACTAGGTTAGATATATAACTTATCTAATTCGGGTCTGGCCCCATACCGGACCGGTGGCATGCAAATCGAGGCAAAATCTTAGCCGTCCGATTTTGATTTTTGTGCCGATCACTAAACATAGGCAATATATATATCAAACTTCCTCATTTTCCGAGTACAATCCAAAAATGACTACAAAATCACAATCAGAAAAAAAGTATTATTTGGTTTACACCAACATAATCCGTAATCAAAAGAAATGATTCGTGCCCCAACAAAAATTTTAATGAATTCAAACAATTGCTATCAAAAGAAAGAAAAATAAACAATGATTGTTCAGTTACATTGGAAATGCCACACAACGATATTTGAACGTCTTAGGACTAATAAGTTGCTCAATTCTATTACATTGTGTTGATGGAGGTTTTATCAACAATAAATGTAGAAAAAATTAAGAGACGTGGCTTGTGCGAATTGAGTTATTAATCAAAGCGAATAAAGAGAGAGAATTTTATAGTGGTTCAGCCCCAAAAAGATGAGCTTACGTCCACTGTTTTTCACTATTTTATAGAAAATAACAAGCACTCAAAGTTACAATGTCTCGTCTGGAAATCTCTCTCAAACTGGAGTCAGAATTTCGCAGTCTCAAAATTGGAAAATTGGAAAAAATTGGAATCCCCCGTCTAAACATTGAGTCCCCTTTATATAGGTGAGGGTAACCCAATGTTCCTAATTGTGAAAATGGGTAACTATACAATCGGGAAATACAATTCGAGTAATAACATAATTTGATAACCACTCAAAACGGGTAACTGGTCGATCATAAATAGGAGACTTTTGTTTCCCTTTCCTTGCAGGTTTCCTGAAGCAGAGATTTGTTTCCCTTTTCTTTCGAAAGAGGTCACTCATAACCTATACAGAGAAGGTCGCACATAACTTATGCAAAAGAGGTTACACGGCTACACAGAGGAGGTCGCATATAAACTAAGCGGAGGAGGTCGCATATAACTTACACGGAGGAGGTCGAACTTAACCCCTATGCGACCTAACATAGGATTTTAGACCACACAACAATTGCCCCCCAACTCCGTTAGTTCTTTAGGACAAAATAGAGTTTCCTTTTAACGTGCGATCTTAAAAATACGATGTCATGACCTAAATTTTGGATCTTTGAAGTGTCGAAGAGTCGCCAGATTTCAAATCCTATCTCTCAAGATCACGCGTATCTTTTTCTGACAGACAGAAACACGTGTAGCCTTTTCTAAGAAAGATAGCAGAATTCGAGGAAGCCTAATGATGCCAACCGTCGTTTTTAAACCAAATCATTTCAAATTTTAAACAATTCTGATTTTTCGGAAAGAATCAAATCCCGCATAAACTTCAGCTTTTAGATCTAAAAATCAAATTCCTTGATCTACGGCTATGATTTAACAGTGCTTGGAGTATAAATATTGGAAACCAATCTGTTTCTGTTCTATTTCACTGTTTCCATCTTCTCAGAAAATATCGAAGCTTCAGAGAACCCTAAAGCGCCGTTTTGTCCTTCAGCTCACACAATCACAGTTTCTTCTCTGATGAAGTTCAAACCATCTCAAGTCCTCCGCTTCTGAAGAAAAGTTAGTTCATTTCTTCTCTTATTTCTTCTGTTCTTGAAAAAATAATTTCAATTTTTAGGAATAAAAACTCATCCCACATTGAAGTGAAATGAGAATTATTTTTTATTCCCCTTTTTCAGTCCGTAGGGTAGACTTACTAGATAATAACCAGAAACGAACTTGTGAAAAGAATTTCTAGGGTCTGATACCCTATTTTATTTTCCAACGAACTGCTCGAACATTTATTTTCTAATGAACTGCTCGAACAATTTTTACGAATCCGTAGACCTCTTAGGAATGAGCTTGCTTGTTAGTACAATCCTAGGATGAATACCCAAAGTGCTGGCATAGTGAGAATTCTCGATGCCTAAATCCCTGCGTATTTCTTTTCAGATGTCTAGTAGTGATGAATTTAGGGAAGGGAATTCATTTTCTGGACATTCTAACTCGAGTGTTAGTTCCATAAACCTTGAAGATTACCTCGAGCCAGAACCTGAAGTAGAAATAACAGGGGTCAGGCGAAGTAGTCCTCGCATAGGCGATCTCCCACAAGACCAGTGGCCTCAACATATCAGAGATGCCCCTGCATTTTCATCAGGCTATCAATATGTAGAGGGGAATTGGTCATGTACCAATATAAGAACGAGCTGCACATCGAAAAAACTTAGCAAAATCGTGAGCAGCTATAAGATCGCCATACCCCTTCGCCTACCTATGGAATTTAACCGACCACACACTCCCCCACATGGACTCGCTTCTTTTTCTGAGGCAGTCCTCAAGTGTGGCGTGCATCTCCCACTCTATCCGTATATAAAATCAATTATTGACTACTATGGGGTCGTCCCTTTTCAATTGACCCCTAATACCTATAGATATATGGTAGGTTTGTATATACTGTACCATAAATTAGGTTTAGAAACCCCTTCACCTGAAGAATTTGCTTGGTTCTACCAAGTGAAATCAAACCCGTCAGATCTCGGCTTCTTCTATGCAAGTAAATGGTCGAACCAGGCAATAAAAACGATCTACGGGGTTCGCAACAGCATGGGAAAGTGGAAAAATCCATTTTTCCATTTTGACTATGCGGCTAACGGCTTCTTTCAGAATCCCGGTAGGTAGTCTTCCAATTTATCGCCTTTTTTCTATGTTTACTTTTATACTGATCGCATTCGAATGTCATCGCAGATAACAGGGATCGACCCGGACTCTCTAGGGAACAGCTCGCAAGGGTATATAAAATCAACGACCTTCCA
>JXTB01000010.1:1025643-1044127 GCA_002914805.1 Parasponia andersonii
AATCGGGTAATACAATTCGAGTAACAACATAATTGGATAACCACTCAAAACGGGTAACTGGTCGATCATAAATAGGAGACTTCTGTTTCCCTTTCCTTGCAGGTTTTCTGAAGTAGAGACTTGTTTCCCTTTTCTTTCGAAAGAGGTCGCTCACAACCTATACAGAGAAGGTCGCACATAACTTATGCAAAAGAAGTCATCCGACTACACGGAGGAGGTCGCATATAACCTAAGCAGAGGAGGTCGCATATAACTTACACGGAGGAGGTCGAACTTAACCCCTATGCGACCTAACATAGGATTTTAGACCGCACAATACATTGGAAATGCCACACAATGATATTTGAATTTCGTAGGACTAATAAGTTGCTTAATTCAGCGTCGTGGTAACTACTGTCTGGTGTTAAGTGGGGAGCGATGAATAATGGGTTGACCATGGGAATGAGTAGAAAAATGTCTAGAGCTAGTTTTGGATTGCTTTGGTTTTTCTTTCATCACTTCAATCCTCTCCAACACCTCCAAAACATCTTTCAACAATGGGCAACTATTAGGAACTGGTTCTAGACATTTTAAAGTTAGTTGTGCTGCTTAAAACGCTGCCTTGATTGAGTATTGGCCCTCCATCCACACATCCGTTATGGTATTCAACTTTCTTTTTAAAGAGACACATGGCTTAGTCCAATCAACAAGGTTATGCTGCCCGCTGGGACGTTTTGTGTCAAGTGCTCGTAAGCCTATCAGCAGTTCAAGCAGGACAACACCAAAGCCATAGTCATCACTCTTCACATATAAATGGCCTGTTGAACACCAGGACTAATGTGAGGCATATCATCTGGTTTACTGAGTAGAAAATTACAAAGCCATTCATATGTGCTAAAGTTATCATCACCTATGGCAATGTATTCAGGAGCTTCACAAGCGTAGGTGCCCAGAATCCTAGTCGTCACATATGATTCTCCACCAGATGCCCTCAGCTTTGCTAAGCCAAAATCCAAAATTTTTTCATTGTAGTTCAGTACAAAACAAACACAAGATAGGTGTGGAGAAAGCAGGTCAATAAATTTGTACTGCAGTTATGCCAACAACGTGTATAAAGATGAAGATATGCCCATAGACCAGAAAGCAAATGAGTAAGCTTTAATTTTGTAACTAATGCAGTATCAGTTTACTTGTCCCATACGTCTCAGAGTTAGATTCTTAAACCAGTAGACAGATACCAAACCAAACATATGATAAATACCAACATTTCCATTTCTTGTTTGCTGTGTTTCCATCAATGAAATTAAGCATAATGCTCCATTAGCCACTAGCTAGACTCTTATATTCTCATTATCCCTATCTTCTTTGAAATATACGATGGAGCGTGATAATAATGGACAGAAATTGGTGCAAAAATCTTAATAGCAGAAGAAGTACAAACCTCATCCAACACTATATTGGAGACCTTGAAATCTCTGTATATGATTTTCCTATCTGAAGCGTGTAGGAAAGCCAGTACTTGAGCTGCCCCAATTGCTAATTGAAGTCTTCTGTCCCAAGATAGCGGTTCAATGGCAGGATTTCCTGCTCAACAAAAAATGAATTCCTAGAGTTAACACAATTATTTTGTGAGAAACCTCATTTATCATTACTTAAATCATTTATTTTCCTTTTCATTTTAAGGTCAATGAGACCTTATTTCTAAAAAAAAAAATTGATTCTCCAAGCTTCCATTCTGCATGAACTCGTACACAAGGAGCAGCTATTTGTCTTCCCAACAATATTCTAATAGTCTGAACAACTTGGGATGAGAAAGCCTTTCCAGAAATTTATTTCTGACTGTATTAATCAAAAGAGAACATACATATAAATTCACATTTCAAATAAGATTATTAAAAAAAACTATAAAAAAGAAAATTTTTCCCTTAGGTTTTGGGCAATTTCTAAATGACAGGTCATGGCTTGAAACAAGAAAGATAAATATTGATATTAAAGGACATTTCATTCTCAGCATTTTACCAAACTCGGTAATTGTTAAAGCTTTAAAGAAAAAAAAAAGATTAAATCAATGATACCAAAAGTAAAGGTCATGTAAGTATCCGATAAATTCTGCAGCGGAATTAAAGACCAGTAATAAGACATATATAACAGGATGAGGATGCGAAACCTGCTTATTCATAATCATGCTATCCTATCGAACAATAACAAGCATAAATCAAAATGTGGTGAACCGATTACTCACAACTTCTTTTAGTAGTCGTCGATCACAGGATACAGTAAAGAATCTGATATCTCAACAACTTCATCCTCAACCCAAAATAGATACATGAACCAATGATTACTTTTGTTCACGAAGACTTATATATACAATTATAAACATAGATACCAACAAACAATAAACATCTTATATCTACAGTTATAAACATATATATCAACAAACAATAAACAACCTAACTTTATGTTCGTAAAGCCCACATCAACCTCAGCTACTAGAACAACACATCAAATATTGTGTTACATACCATGTTATATGCTGAAAACTATAAAGTCATCTACGACCTTATGCTTCCTCAAAAATACTTCAGGGTCTCTCCCCTGTCCTATTGTGGTTGACCATATATTATCACCCAAAGATAATTGTCAATGAAAAACATAACCATAATAAGTAAGCATGAAATCGGCAGGAACAAAAATACATCTTACTTACATTCATACGAGTTGGCAGATACCAATCCAAAAATTACCCCGAAACCATTCCGATGCCGTTAAAAATTCGGCTAAAACGTTTAGCACCTGCGATTCAAAACAAAAAGTTTTATGTTATCGCTTGTTTTAGGTCTCGGATTGTTTCTTATTATTTCATAAAAGTTTTAAATCCTACTTTGGTATAATTTATTCTTTTAGTTTCATGTTTCTAGTATTGAATTCTGATCATTGCTGTGGAAATAAAGCGACATTTTACAACATTATTAGTAAAATTAGATCAAGGAAATAAACCCTAATTCCAAGCCGAGAAGGAGGACCTCTATTAATAAGACGATTGACTAAATGTAACAAATAAAAAAAGGCATCAATTTCAAATTAGAATTTCGTGGAAAGAAACAGGTTAATAGCGCTGATATGGCTTCCACCCCCAATCCCAGATATGAGTAAGAACTCTCATAATTATCAAGAGGCCTATTACTTAATCCAAAGAACAGACAAGTATATAACCACGACAACAAAAATTTAAATTTCGGAAATGATTTTTTTTTTTTTAGATAAGGTTCTGAGAATATTGTATTTTCGAAAAAAAAAAAGATGTAAACATAAAATCATGGAGGATGATTTACTAAATGAAAATCCAAGCTCAAAGAATAGCGACAATGTGAAATTTAAACTGCAAACCCAATCAAATGAATAATTTCTGTTGTCTGAAAACTCCATTGAAATAGTTATGAACTAAACTAGTATGGCGCTTGTTATTTACCTACTTAAAAAATTAGTAATAAGGATTGGATTACATGTTTTATTCTGAAAACTCCATTGAAATAGTTATGAACTAAACTAGTATGGCGCTTGTTATTTACCTACTTAAAAAATTAGTAATAAGGATTGGATTACATGTTTTATGGTATCAAATATACATACATACATATAACATTTGTGGAGGACTGGTCTTATAGCAATTAGCCATAATTACCCGATTTCAAGCCAAAAGAAGTCGTTAGCCATGGTATTACAGTAGAAAGAAACACTGCTCTCAGCAAAAAAAATATAAATGCATCAAAGAGTTTTTATATTCCAGTTGAACCTGTTATAGATTATATTGCAAAAACATTCAAACTATACTTGACTGATTATAAAATTCCAAAACTAGTATATAAATAAATAAATATGTATATATATGTTAAGTTTATGAGAGAAAGAATCGTATATTACTTGCTTGAATATTACATAGAGCAGCCGAGTATATAAAACTATCTCAGCCATGGTCCAAGGAACAAAAACAGCATAAAACATAGATAAAATAATCATAAAGTAAAAGGACAAAACAACAATAAATAAAACAGCACTAAAAAGAAAGGAATTAAATATTAAGTGCCCAAAAAATGTCCTAGAGCCCATATACAAATAGATTTCTTGTCTCCCATTAATCATTAATATACGAAATCTTCAACGTCCCGCCTTAAGCTAGATTGTATAGGTTAGACAATCCAAACTTGCTTATCTTTTCAAATAGGGTTCTAGGTAATCCTTTTGTTAATATATTTGCAATCTGTTCAGGAACTCACATAAGAGATACAGAGAATCTCTTTCTTAATCTTCTTCTTTATAAAATAACAATCAACCTCGGTATGTTTAGTTCAGTCGTGATGAACAGGATTATGAATCATATTAATAGTTGCTTTATTATCACAATACACCTTCATAGGTAACTTAGTTGAGACTTTTAATTCTACGAGTAGTAGTTTCAGCCACATTATTTCGCTTACTCTATTGGCCAGAGAGTGAGGTTTAGCTTCTACACTACTCCTCGCCACAGCACTTTATATTTTGCTTCTCCAAGTTATCATATTCCCCATACACAGGAACAATAGCCCAAAGTAGATTTTTTATCAATAATAGATCTTTCCCGGTCAATATATGTATAGGATTCAATCTCTTGAGATTCTCCCTTCTTAAAAAATAGTCCTCTATAGGGACTTCCCTTTAGGTACTTCAAAATTCTCATAGCGGCATCATTGTGTTCCTCATATGGTGCATGCAACTGATTTACTAGACTGATTGTAAATGCTATATTAGGTCTAGTATGGGACAAGTAAATTAATTTCTTCACTAGTTGTTGATATCTTCCTTTGTCCACTGGTGTGATCTTATCTCGAACACTTAGTTTCATGTTGATCAATGAGATATTGACTGGCTTATATCCAAGTAGTCTTGCTTCTTTTAACAGATCAAGAATATATTTTCTTTGAGATACAGAGATACCTTGACTATTTCTAGCAATCTCCATACCCAAAAAATACCTTAACGGGCATAAGTCTTTGACTTCAAATTCATCAGCAAGTTTCTTTTTCAAGAATCTCATCTCAGAAATATCATTACCTGTCAAAATAATATCATCAACATATGCAATGAATATAGTTGATTTACCATTTTCATGTCTGTAGAAGAGAGCGTGATTTGTGTGAGCTTATTGATATCCCCCGTTAACGAATTGTTCTGATAAACCTTTCAAACCATGTCCCCGGTGGTTACTTGAGTCCATATAAGAATTTTTTAATCTGCATACTTGTCCTGAAATTCCTAAATTTCCAAATCCAGATGGAAGATTCATGTTCATTTCTTCTGTAAGATCTCCATTGAGAAATGCACATTTGATATCCAGCTGTTAGAGAGGCCAATCAAGGTTTGTTGCTAAAGAAAGAAAAACTCGGACAATATTGAGTCTGGCTACAGGGGCAAAAGATTTTTAATAGTCTATCCTATACATTTGAGTGAAGCTTTTTGCAACCAGTCTGGTCTTATGTCTTTCAATAGATCTATCTGACCGATACTTTATAGTAAATACCCATTTCCAACTGATATAGCATCCTTAAGTCTTGTGACAATTTCTTAGGTTTTGTTCTTTTCTTAGGCCTTTATTTCTTCTTTCAGAGCTACACACCATTTCTTTTTTTGTATAGTTTCTTCAATTATTTTTGGGATTTCAACTTCTTCTAACTTAGCCACAAAAGCTCTCACAGAGGAGGATAGGTGATTATATTTGATAACTTGAGCTATAGAATGTTGAGTATATGAGCGAACACCTTTCCTTAAAATAATAGGTAGGTCGTTAGTGTTCCTTTCAAGAAATAGAACTTTTGAAATACCTGAGTCAGAGGTGGATTCTTAACATGCTTCGGAAGGAAGTGGAGTATCAATTCTTTGTTAATTCTTCTATCGAGAATAAACAATAAGCTCAAGAGACTTAACTAGGGGACATTATTGCTGGTTTTTTGGGTTATTTACTTTATGAATAACTATTTCCTCTTGAGTTTCTTTTTCAGAATTTTCTTCATTATCAGAGTTGGAAAGTTGTAAAATATTCAGTCCATTAGCAGGGTTAGAAACAATAGAGAGCATAGGAAGATCTGAAGAGTTGTTCCAAGAATTTCCTCCGTGCTCAATCTCCCCCTAAAAAGAGGTTTTTGAAAAGAAAGATGTGTTTTCTAAAAAGGTGACATCCATGGATACAAATAATTTTTTCTTTACAGAAGAGTAATATTTGTATCCTTTTTTATTGGCTCCATACCCCATAAATATACATTTAAAAGCCTTAAGATCAAGTTTATTTCTCTTGATTTCATGATTGTGAATAAAAGTAATACAACCAAAGACTTTTAAAGGTAAGTTATTGATCATTCGGGATTTAGGAAAGGTTTTGGAAAAAATACTAATTGGGGTTTAGAATTTAAGAGTTTGTGTTGGCATTCTATTTATAAGATAATAGATAGTTAGAATAACATCCTCCCAGTTTTTAGAGTATTAATGGTATACATTATATCCCTAGCAACTTCCAAAAGATGTTGGTTTTTTCTTTTAGTAATCCCATATTGTTGAGATGTGTTGGGGCACGTACTTTTATGCACAATGCTATTTTCATTTAAGTAACTTCTTAAGATTTGGTTAAAATATTCTTTACTAGTGATGTATGAAAAATTTTAATATTGGTAGAGAATTAAGTTTTAACCATTCTATGAAAGTTCTTAAAAATTTATTCAGCATCAGATTTATCTTTAAGTAAGTAAACCCTACATACTCTTATATGGTCATCCATAAAAGTAATAAACTAAGGTTTAGAATAAAAGTTTTGGGATCATAAAGGCACTCAAATATCACCATGTACAATAGTAAAAAATTCATTTGCTTTATAGGGTCTAGATTTAAATATGTTTCTTTAATGTTTTGCTAATTGACACACTTCATATTGAAATACATCATGTTCCTTAAATAACGAAAGAATAAATATTTCACATACGAAAAACTGAGATGTCCTAACCTAAAGTACCACAACATTATATTATCCATTCTTCTATGATTAGAGTCCTCACTAACATTGTAAGCATGTTTATCTCTTTTGGAATCATTGCCAAAAAAGTATTAACCCTTCTTGCTCCCTAGCATTGCCAATCTTATTCCCTGTACTCATGACCTAAAAAATACATTGATCTTGTGAGAAGATTATCTTGCAATTATTATCTTTTCATAACTTATTAATAAATAATAAATTATGAGAGATCTTTGGGATATGCAAAATTGACTTCAAGATACAAGAGAAATTAATTTTAATTGCTCCAATTCCTGCCATTTTTGAAAAAGTGTCATCAGCTATTTTTACTTTCAGGCTACCAGAATTTAGAGTATAAGTAGAGAAAATTTCAACACATCCAGTCATATGATCTGTAGCTTCTGAGTCTATTATCCCTAATTTTTTTTTCACCAGTTTTGCAACTAAGGGCAGAGAAAATACTTTTCTAGGCTATTAAAGATATAGTTGACTTATTCATACCTCTTTGGTCTAACAAAGATGCATTAGGCCTCTTTTTCAGGAGTTAATATTTTGTAGAGTAGCTCCACATGTTCCTTACTCAATCCAAGCCTAAAGCTTCCTAGGTTGTCTTCCTTCTTTTGTTCGACACCAATATGAAGGCCTCTATTTTCTCTCGAGTGATTTCTAGCCACCACTTGCCATGTAGCCTACATGTTCAATGGTTTCCCATGTAATTTCCAGCACTTATCTCTCGTGATTTGATTTTTGGCAATACTCATACCAAAGATTTCCTTTGTGCACTCATTGCCCAGAATTTGCAACCAAGGCATAAGCTTCAGCCACCTATGTTTTAGAATTCCTAAGCATCTAGCAGCAACGACACTTTCTTGATGAACTTTAGCAAAGACTTCTTCAATTTGCATCAAGGGTTCTGACTCGAGTATCCTTCTACGTACTTCATCGAGTTCCTTGTTGAGGCCAGCAAGGAAGTCATATATTCTAGTTTTCTCTACCAGTTTAGAGTATTTCCCAGCACAATCATTGTGATATCCCGAATTCATAAACGACATTCATTTCCTCACATAATTAAAGAACCAATAATAATATGATTGCCTAATATTTTTATATATATTAGGCATTTATATGCGTATAATTTTGAGTACTTCTTTTAGTATATTGGTTATTTTTATATCTTTGTCTGTGAAGAAATTTTTACAGTGAAATACTCAAGATACGCTCTAGCTCGAGTTGACGTGTATTAAGTTTACTGCTCTTATAAAATTATTAAAAAAAATTAATAATATTAATAATAATAGTTAAACATGTCTAAAATGCCTTGTTATATTATTAGTATCATTAAGACAATTCTTGTTATTATTTTCTTTAACGTTTGAAATAGTTACTTATTAGGTGTATATATATAACTAAACATGAATTTAATAGTTGATGAATTTATTTATCTTCATTACATTGATATTTCTTTTTATGCCTAAGTGACTAGCTTATAGGTTGGTATAATTTTATTTGGTCAATGTGTTTTTTTAAGTGATAAGAAAATATATTAGACTTATATAATTATAAAATGAAGGAAGTAGAAGCTCGTCCTCTTAAGTCAGTAGTCGGTGGGGACCTTTTACATTACATATATCACTCTCATCTTTAGGAGGATTATTTCTCCACCGCCAACACTATATCTCCAATGAGCACACAAAAGTCCACTCAAAGAGAGACCAAATTTTCACGTTTTTACTCTCGGTGACTAGTCTTTCAGAGGTACTCTTCTTCAGTTAGAATTTTACTATCTTCGCATTAGTTGTGATATACCATGAGTTATCTTGTGAATAAATTAAGGAAGAGGTTATGTTTATCCTTTAGGTGTATTCTTTCAACAAGATCCTTTGTTAAAGTAATAATTGTTGATCATTGTTAACGAAAATTCTTAGACTTCTTATATTATTTCTATCTAACTATAGACTTAGACATGTATATATATACATATATATATATATATATATATTTAGACTCAAAGATCGGAATAAACATTTTTTTTCTTTTTTTCCAGTAGCTTTTAATAAGCTTTGCAATGATTTTATGCATTAGCTTTAATTTAAGTGCTTTTGTATTTGATACGTGTAGATTTATATATGAAACATGTGTGAATGTATTTCATGGTAGCAATATATTATTTTCTTTGTGATTGTTTTATTTATTTAGTGTCTTTATTCTAAAAGTGAATGAAAATGACTTCAGAGTTATTAAGTTTGCTATATATATGCATAAGATACGTTTTAAATAAGTACGTGAACATTTCACATTTTTGTGTTAGTGAAAATATTTCAAGAGAATATTTTTTCTTCTCTGATTTGTATTTTATACTTAGACATATATATATATATATATATATATATATATACATTTTCATAGTATTAGTTATTTTTTTAGGTTCAGTTCAATTACTAATTATCGCAATACATACATGTTAATATATTAAGCTACTAATTATCGCAATACATACATGTTAATATATTAAGCGATTATTTGGAAAATATTAGGATACGTCAATTATTTCTAAAGCAAAAGAGCATTTTATTAGGAAACATAAAAGCTCGAAATCAATATAAATAACGTCATACCTGCAATATAAGAAATTCTTTACTCTGTGAATTTTCTGGAATTTGTGGTTATAGAATCTGTGGATATGGGTATACACATATTTGCCATTCAGCTTTGAATTGAGACATGGACACGTGGTATATTAATATTTTCTGACGAGTATCGATGAATAGGGTGTGGCGGGCCAACGCGTAAACATATGATATGGTTCTTTCGGGAACACTCTAGTCCTTTCGGGGATACTATGGTTCTTTCGGGAACACTCTGACAGTGATATGGGATGGACCTCTACTGTACACAGAGGAGATTTTTCTAGGGCTCGAGACCTCCATATGGCTCATGATATATTATACGTTCTTTGAGTGGCTCAGTATGAAATTCACGATCTTGTCAGGTAATACAATATACACAGAGATCTCAATCATATGATTATCTGTACTCTGTCATATGCACTCTGCATCTGCATACGTTACTTATTGAGTTTTATACTCACCTATATTCTTATATTGCAGAGAGTGCTATTGGTGTTTGAAATTGGAGGAGGAACGCCTACTTTCTGACCGCAGCTTGTGAATATGAGCCTACTTTCTGACCGCAGCTTGTATATATGAGCATTTTGACACTGTGATTTTCTGATAGACAATTTTGTACATATTTTGTGTGTGTGTAGATTATGTATATTTTATGATAGGCTCACTTTGCGATGGTGTATATATGTATACATTAGAATATGTATAATTATGAGTGGAATTTTCTTTTTTCTTTCTAAAAAGTTTTAATTTTCTCTGATTTCAATTTTAAGTCGAGTAATATCTCGTGATCTCACTAAATATTTATATAAATATCATTATGTATGTGTGTGGAATCGGGGGATGGATGTTACAATTATTGCATCAATCGAATGGTCCAAGGATATCTAGTTCTTGTCAAATCGTGGTGAGGGATGTGTGATAGTCGTCAACACTCAAGTCCCCTTGTTTGGGTTCTCGAGCCCAATCCCTTATTCACATAACTGGGCGGAGTTTTCCATGTCAGAGTAAGCTCAGGTTACTTGTCCTAAATCACCTTTGTTGTTGTATACACCAAATAGAGAGACCTAATATGTTCCTCTATGGAGTTGATCAACCAAGCATGACAAGGGCATTATTGGTGCCTTAAGACACAAAGCTTGGATTGGACGAGTCTAGCTTCTTTATTGTGCCATCGAGATAGCCGATTTTTCCTCTACCTCTAATGACTTTCTTAAGGACTGTGACCATTAGAAGAAGCTTTTGCCATTGAGCTTGAAAGAGGTGAGTTGAAGAGAGGAATTATCAAAGGAGGTAAGGGAGATCGCGATAAGACTCTAAGGAGTAGAAGAGTCAACAGACCATTCTTTCCGTCCCTACTCGTCCCAATGAGGGCCTGCTTGTAGTTGTCGCCCATTTTTTTTATTGGTAAATTAACTCCGATACCATGTTAAGTTTACGAGAGAAAGAATCGTATATTACTTGCCTGAATATTACATAGAGCAACCGAGTATATAAAACTATCTCAGCCATGGTCCAAGGAACGAAAACAGCATAAGACACGGATAAAATAATCATAAAGCAAAGGGACAAAATAACATTAAAAAAGAAATAAATTAAATATTGTGAGCCCAAGTGTCTTAGAGCCCATATACAAATCTTGTCCCTCATTAATCCTTGATATACGAAATCTTCAACAATATATATATTCCAATTTTATATTATGTAATTGTCCCATAATTACTATTTTTGAATTCATAATTTAAATTAATTAGGAAATGTATGTCTTCATCAATTCAAATTAATTAATTCAAAATTAATTAAATAATTAATAACAAAGTATGTAATAAAAGAAATATTATAAAATCCTATTAGAAGCATTATAGACATGTGAACCTATAATTTAATATCTAATAAGATTTGATAATTAATTAAACTCTTTAATTAAAATGTCTAATTTATTAATTCATGTATTACTCTATTAAAAATTAAGAATTATATTCTTAAAATTACAGAATTAATTTACTCAAACTATTTAAGTCTTGAATTAATATACAAAAAAATTATTCTCAAACTATTAGATTTCAAATCTATAAATTATATTCCAACTATCTCTCGTTGCGTTCCCAATATACAAATAGTTTATTTAAAAATAAATCTCTATAATTATGTCAAAAAGATATAATGCTATAAATAAGGAAACCTTATAGCTCAGTGTTTTTCCTTTGTGAAAAACAAAGAAAACAAAACAATATCAATACTTATAGCAGTAAACCTTTTGTTACCAATATTGGCCTTGCATTCCATGTTTTATAACTCGGTTTCAAACCTCTTTCGATCTATAGCAACAGTAAAACTTGAATGAAAAAATATTGATCCGTTAGCTCTAAAACACCTACAGACGAACTAGACGTGATTATACACAAGGTCAGTTCATAAAGTAGACAAGTCAAACTTAAAAATAAAATACGGAAACAAATAACAGTTCATTAATACATAAACACACAGAAAGTACTAGTCATTAATACGAGCTCACGAGTACTAGTCATTAATACAATTCACTTCCAGCCAGCAAAACGAAAATAAAAACGAAACATGAGTACTAGTCATTAATACAATATATGATTTGGTTCCAACTGTGTCCACATAGCGAGAAGAGGCAGACATCAGGCATGCACATACAAAGATCCTAACCTTACAACCAAGGTTTGACCTTCCTGTTAAAAACACTCGGTCCATAAGTTGACGTGAAAATGTCGACCAGAAGACGAAGATGCATCCACATAAATGGCAGAGTAACCGCAATACTTGCGAATAAAATGACGGCATTGCCAATCCATGAATCTTGATCATGAAACATTGGGGAAAGTGCGGCATAAAAGGCTGTCATCATGGTCATTATAGAGAAGAATAGGGTAGAAAGGCCTATTATCATCTTTGTGGGTAAAGACTTAAGGAAATCTTCTTGTGCATAACGCGATGTGAGAATTCCGAGGAACATCAGTAGTGAGATCGTTGAAGAAAGTAGGGATAGGGCATCCGATATTATAAAAACCTTGAACAACTTTCTATTCATGAGTACCGGCTGAATGCCTGAATTAATTTGATTGTTTCCTCCGGGAACAAGAAATGCTGCAGCAAACATGATTGTAACAATTAGAGCACCTACAACGATACCTGAACGTGATATGTCTTTCATCCACTTCTCCCCTGCAATGACCAAATCTTCGTGGTCTTTCTTATATGCAGCATATGGTGGCATATTGCCATTGTTCGATGGCCAATCACGAGCTGTAGTCGGAAATATTGTTTCCCACTCCTTCATAAAAACGGAACAATTAAAACCACGAATGTTTAATTTGTTTACAAATAATAAAATTAATCCTGCCTTTTGAATCCTACTAAGTTAGCCAATTTCTACATATATTATAGACTAATTTCACCAAATAACAAAACCTCTGGCAGATTATTCGACTATGTCAGCTCTTCATGATCATTACAGGGAAAGACTAATTTAACATGAGGTGGGAGATATATTACCTTCTCCCATTGTAGATTTCTCTGCAGTTGCAGAGCTGCACCTCGGATGAGATCATCATCTAGTCTAGAACCAGTAGGTGAACTTGGAAATTTGTATTTTATTGACGGTATTAGCGGCATTGGTGGCTTCTTAACATCACTTGCTAGCAGTAGTGTTTCTTTATGATGGAAGCCATATATAAGACTGAAAACTTCGGCTTGATGAAGTTGAATAGCAAGATAAAATATATTTCTTGCTGCAGAAGGAGTCCACACAAGTTCTGGATTTGCTTTTGCTATGCTTTTGATGAACTCAACATTCCCATTATGGACAGCTTGGGTCATAGCATTATGGACTCCAGCATCTGCAATTACCTTAGGATCTGAAATGCTTTCAATCACCTTGCACATGCGACTCAAGAGTTCGAGGGATTGAACATGGAACAGTTTCACTTCATGTATATGCTTGACATCTACAATATCAATTATGGATTATTAGATAATAACCCAATCTTAGTGTGCTAACTAGATTTTGGAGAAAAAGATAAAGAGAGAGAGAGCAGTCATAAGTTACCACAAATGAAATAGCCTACCTAAAACTTTTAGAAGACATGAAACAACGTGTCCCAGCAGACCTAACAGTCCTGTAGATAATACATTTATAGCTTATAAGATATTGTAGAAACACATTCATTGTTAATCTTTTAACACAAAGAGCAAATAATATATTGAGCGAAAAATGGAAATATTTTGCAACAAGACAATAAAGATATGAACTTCTTATATAGGTGGCTATTGTTATTTTCTTCTACTCCCCCCCCCCCCCCCCCTTCTCTCCTTTATTGAACGAGTACAATACTTCTTAACAATAAAGATTTAACACATCAGGAAGCAACCCAAGAAAAGACAGAAAACAGAACACCGAACAGAGCCAAAAACAGAGAAGTTATCTTATTTATGTAAATGTAAGAAAGTTACTTTCTATGAAACTCAACAATTCATATGACCAGCGAAACGGGGAAAAACAAAAAAGTTAATATTAGTGACTGAAATAATATTCAAAAGATGCATTCTTTCAAAACGAGATTGCTAATTCTAATATAAATACATATAAATACACAAATATTTGTGAAGGGCGGGTTTTTTTCTACATTACTGGGAACCCGACCGATCCTTTTAATCTTAGTACTTTATGTAAATTACAAAGTAATTTTTGGTTGTGTATCATTCAATGTAATTTATCTAAACGAATATGTAAACTATACGTACCTTAGTTAGGTTGACTTATATCTTAGTGCATGTTGCACTTGACAGAATCAACAAAAACATATACACAAACACACCATCTTCCTACTTTCATAAATTTTTTTTGGCAACAGTTACGTACCTCCCCCGAAACGCTGAAAGACCCCTGAGCTAATCACAGTTACGTCCTTGTGACTTAGGCTGCTGTCCTTCAGGTTTTGGACATCAAGGGATATGTGATTCTTAGAACAATCAGGCACTTGGATACCTGCAACAAAGAAGGAGAATCTAAAATCAACGATACGACAAAGAAATTTGATTATTTCAAAAGGAAAAGAAAAAAAATGGACACTAACGTGTATATATCCAACGCTGCCAAAATCTCAACTGGCCTACACTAGCAAATACATTGGAATTTGCTAATGCCACCACTGGGGATCTCCGATAAGTATGAGGAGTAATAGCCAAACGCGGGCATTGCTCCAGCAAATGCAATGCGATATCTGTCGCGAAATATAGCACGTCGAAAATTTCATGGAGTACACAATAAAAACAAGAAATAACACGATTCGAATAGAAACACGTTTTACACGTCCAATACTTTTGTAGGATTAAACATTATTAAATTTTCACAGCATGTGTGAAAAAATAAAAAGGTATTCGTAGGATAATCGAGAAACATTAGTCGCCAAAACTAGGATGAAAGACAGTTACCAAAGTGTTTCCGATTTACACATAGAGAAATGAGTTCAGAGCCCTGATTGGCATTCTTTAGCAACGTTAGATCTTCCAGTGGTGTGACGGAATAAAGATAACGAGCCATGTGCATTTGGCCACAGAGAACAGCATGTACAACTGGAAGGCGACCATTTACATGAAGCCTAACCAGTTTTTTGTTCTTTGCAATCAAGCACTCCGCAATGGGAATGTCTCCGGTTTCGGCAGCAACGGCAAGGGCCGTCAAACCATCGTCGCGTTTCATGAGCAGGTCTACTTCTGTCATTAATGGAACCAACTTCTCCACGATGTGTAAATGTCCAGCAGCCACTGCAATGTGAAGATCATTCTTGCCTGAACAAGTGATTCTCGCTCTCACTGCATCAGGATGTTTTGCAAGAAAGCTCTTAACCGCATTCCAATCTCCTCTCTGCACCGCTTTAAACAGCGGCTCATACTGCTTCAAGTCTGCATCATTTGCTGCATGCACTTTTAACCCAGTGACGGATGGAGGATTTTTTTTCACTGGAGGCATAATGAAGATATTAATTAACATACATGTCTGGTAATAAATTGGAATTCAATGTGGAACAACTATAAACTAAGATACATATACTAGCATAAATAAAATAGTGGAGATAAGAAATATAATAGAGGTTTTTCAAAAAGAAAAATAATCTAAATAAATAAAATATTAAATGAGAGCAAAGTGGAAAAACAAATAATTGTATAGGTAACACTAACATACAAGTAAATAAAAGACTGAATGGGAGCATATGAAGAAATAATGAGAAATCTAACCTAGCCAAAAGTAAAATTTAAATACTCAAAACTTCAAAAATAAAAAATGTACAAGACTAAATTAAAATTACAGAGAGTTGAGCGGGGCATAAGCCCTAACTCACCCTGATCTACTCTACTCGTCTCTGTTGATAGATCAAGAATTATATTAGTACAATTATGAGGAACACAGGAGAAATCTGCAATTTCTAAGGACTTATTTTTTGAAATTACAGTTTTATCTTCATTTGTTGCTTTTAAAACTTTGAGATTTAGAAATTTTCGCAAACAACATCTCACAAAATTTATCTTCACTTTTTTGAAAGAATAAAATAAAATAATATCAGAAGCAACTCCTTAGTGATATTTTATATTTTAGAGAGATTTAGGACAAGTAAATACCTTGGATGTTTAATTTGTTCCCAAAATCGTCATCAAAATCATCATCGAAGTCATCATCGTCGTCAAAATCATCATCATCAACATGATCATTAAATTTATGAGATTTTTTCTCCAATTTCTTGGAGTCTTTGACTAACGGTGGTGTGTAATTGGCAGCCAAAGTGTCCCAAGCAACTTTGGCGGAGAGGATGTCCTGAATCAGAGTGAAAGCTTGTCCGGTGCATGATATCTGGATAGCGTGAAGAGCAAGCGCATTGTTTTTCCTCCGAACCTTAGTTTCAGCTTCACTACCAGTAGTAGCACCCTTACGGTCAACATCATCATCATGATCATGATGATCAGCTTGCACAACGTCCCAGAGGTCTTGGCCAAGAAGGTAAGTTTTCATCTGAGCGCTCCACTTCACATAGCCAATCTTACCGTACAGACACTCACTAACAATTGCATTTCTGTTCATTTTGGTGATGGATCAAGTGATAACGAAGACTAGTGACCGAGAGTAGACTGAGTAAGAGTAACAAAATCTGAATATGCTTATATAGACAGAGAAGCCAGTGAAAGTGTGACGAGAGAAAAGATAAGAGAAAATCACGTGAGAGAGTAGGTAGGAAAAAAACCAAAACACAAAAAAGAAAAGATAAGAAAGAGGGTTTTTGAGAAAGAGGAGAAAGAAGGTGAATAAAGGAGGAAGAATAAAGAGAGTGGAGAGAAAAGTACTTTATGAGAGAGAGAAAGTAGCGTGGGAAATGAATGAGATATAGTTCGGAAAAATATAAAGAGAGCAATAATGTTGAGTACAGGGTGGACAGCATAAACTTACGTTCGATAATGTAATATCTATTTTAATCATATTTTTCTTAAAATTGGATAACATTATTTAAAATTTTTGGCTAAAATTTATGTTTCATCATTTGTGTACAATTTTTTTAGATAAATTGTTAGTATCTCTAGCAATTACTGCATTCCAAAACCCCACAACATTACAATAAATTGTGCCACAAACCAAGGCACGAAGGAAAAACAACTGCACTAAAATCTTTTTCACACAAACCTGACCTATGACCCAAAAAAAAAAAAGGACCCCTCGACAATAATCAGACACACATAAACATATTCATCCGAACTCTACTCGCTCAACTAGTTTAAATAAGCAACTGTTAATTCACATTTCAATCCTGACTCAATAATTACTTGTAACCCGCGTTTAGTATTAGTTTCCTTGTTTTATGAATATTTTACTAGTTGGTCAAATATATCAAGAAAGTTGACTGTAACTGACCTATTTCATTTTAATTCGCGTCGAGTGCGTCCAAATTACCCGCACTCTTTTCATCAAGCCATATTTGTAAAACTTATGTCATATATTAGGCTGTCATACTGTAATACGAATTGTCACTCTTAATCACTTCTCTCTCTCTCTCTCTCTATTTGCTCTCACAATTTATTTTAATTTAATTTTCTCCACATAATGTAACATGCTCCTTTCCTATGTGCCCCTACTTAAGATTAGTGTGGGGCCCGCTCCCGAACCTTGTACCACGAGAAAGGCTACGCGGATCGCACGTGATCTCACCATCGGCCTTTGGGCCGTCCGAGCTTAGGGCAGAACCCATCACTGATCCCAGACAGTCCAGCCAGTCAGACCTCAACCACGACAGCTGGCGGTCTGAGGCCCTAAGGCTCTGCTATCTGGGAACAGCGGCCCTTACCTCAACAGTCGGAGGGGTCAGAAGCCCCAAGGTCCCCATCACTGACCCCAGACGGTCTAGCCAGTCAGACCCCAACCACGACAGCTGGGGGTCAGAGGCCCCAAGGGTCTGCTATCTGAGAACAGCGGCCCTTACCTCAACAGTCGGAGGGGTCAGAAGCCCCAAGGTCCCCATCACTGATCCCAGACGGTCCAGCCAATCAGACCCCAACCACGACAGCTAGGGGTCAGAGGCCCCAAGGGTCCGCTATCTGGGAATAGCGGCCCTTACCTCAACAGTCGGAGGGGTCAGAAGCCCCAAGGGTCTTCAGACCGGATACCATGGAAAGCAACCCCACGGCCCCAGACCCAGACAGAGCATTTAATGCGTTTCTGGGTAGGTGTGTGCGCAGGGACAAGCCGTCCTGACAGAACGGCGATTTACCCAAATCTTACTCCTGACAGATTGAAGCCGTAGGAGGCGGCGAAAATCAGGCCACGGTAGCACAGAAGAGATCA
>JXTB01000010.1:1054086-1091068 GCA_002914805.1 Parasponia andersonii
TCATAGTCTGATGCTTACTCTGCAGGAAAACTGAGGGGACTTGGAAATGTTCTCCGTTCACCCAAGGGGAGCACCACGCCCCTCCAACGGCGTATCGCCTGGCGTGAAAGTCCCATTATTTGTCTGACCACGGCAGCCCCCAAAAGATATGGCGTCCAGGCAGCGGCTCGAGATAGAAGGTGGGGTAGGAGCCTTTCTTGGGAATGAGAACGAGTTTATAAGCATAGAAGACCACCTCCAGGTCGATATGCATATTATAGATAATTGATAGGGCAGAGAGCCCCATCAGAATCATAATCCCATTTGCATTCAGTTGCATCGGGTGGATCCCCGTCAGGGCAAAAAATTGATGGATTAGAGAGGGAAGAGAGAATCGCAGGCAGTCCAGACGCTTCCTGCCCAAGACGATGGAACCCTCGGGGGCGCAGGGCCGAAGGTACCATTCTGCGGGACCTTTGACTCGTTAAAGCGTCACTCCTCTGGGGAAGCAGAGCTACCTCCTCAATGAGTCTAATTCTGAGTCCGTAATAGATTGCAATTCCTGAGCTTGATTCGAAGCTATTGTCCCGAAAAACGACTGGGAGAGTGAAAGTCTTTGGAAGAGAAGGAAGCAGAAATCTTGGGGTGTTGAGAGATTGGGGCGATTGAAAATTTTGGTAAAACGGCAGATAAACACAGTTGCGGCTTTTAAAGGAGGGAAGCTGAAAAGTTTTTCTAGAAGAGGAAAGAATAAAAGAAACCGAGAAATCAAAATTTTAAATTTCAAACAGATCTCGTGATGAGAGATGGCGTATCACCACATCGGGAAAATGGAGTCACGTGTGTCTCTCAGGTTGGAGAAGCGAAGAGACGGTTTCCCCACTTGATAGACACGAATCTATCAAATAGGGAAATGGGGGCAGTTGTGAGGCCCGCTCCCGAACCTTGTACCACGAGAAAGGCCACGCAGATCGCACGTGATCTCACCATCGGCCTTTGGGCCGTCCGAGCTTAAGGTAGAACCCATTACTGATCCCAGACAGTCCAGCCAGTCAGACCCCAACCACGACAGCTGGCGGTCTGAGGCCCCAAGGGTCTGCTATCTGGGAACAGCGGCCCTTACCTCAACAGTCGGAGGGGTCAGAAGCCCCAAAGGTCCCCATCACTGACCCCAGACGGTCCAGCCAGTCAGACCCCAACCACGACAGCTGGGGGTCAAAGGTCCCAAGGGTCTGCTATCTGGGAACAGCGGCCCTTACCTCAACAGTCGAAGGGGTCAGAAGCCCGAAAGTCCCCATCACTGACCCCAGACGGTCCAGCCAGTCAGACCCCAACCACGACAGCTAGGGGTCAGAGGCCCCAAGGGTCCGCTATCTAGGAACAGCGGCCCTTACCTCAACAGTCGGAGAGGTCAGAAGCCCCAAGGGTCTTCAGACCGGATACCATGGAAAGCAACCCCACGACCCCAGACCCAAACAGAGCATTTAATGCGTTTCTGGGTAGGTGTGTGCGCAAGGACAAGCCGTCTTGAGAACGGCGATTTATCCAAATCTTACTCCTGACAGATTGAAGCCGTAGGAGGCGGCAAAAATCAGGCCACGGTAGCACAGAAGAGATCACAGAAATCTCGGTCTGTCACGGTTAAAAAAGATCTTGAGGTGAAAGGTACTCATTATTTTCCAGAGATAGAGAACCATACTGTTCACTATCTTAGGACTACATATATTGAAGCCATGCATTCCCGAGAGGGGCATGTATGCACAACCAAACTAATATATATAAAACAGTCTGTGAACAAAAAGAAAAGAGGCAGAGATCCATAGAGAGATAGATATTCATACTGAAATATTACTCCTTGCTACCAAACACAAAGAAAAATCACTAACTTAAGCATCGGAGAGTTTTTGTAGGTAGCCACCCCCGCCTCTCTAATCTTACTTGGAGTTCAGAGAGCTTTGAAATAACAAGGACACATGGACAGTTGGAGAATCCAACGTCAGCAGTTCGAGACACGTGGACGGCTGGTGAGAACCGCTCCAACAATTAGGTTTTCACTTAAAAAAGAAAAGAGTGTGACTAATTTTCTTGGAGAAAAAGAAACCATGATAGTAAAGCAAACATATGATATCTGCACGAAAACCTAATAAAATTGTAACAATGGAGCAGTTAGCAACTCTACAAATTGCATTCATGGAAAAGCGATGCATTTTAAATATGGAGATAAAAGAAACAAAGGCGCTGGTTGGTGGACAGTTTGACTAGCTTCTCCAAAGTTGAGTCATTTTCAAATATTGACCATAGTGTTAAAAGATGCTCATTTAAAAAAAATAAATAAATAAAGAAACAAAGGCATTGGGGTTGGTGTAAATAGAAATAGCAACAGTTTGGATTCTAGGTTATATAGTCGGGAAAAAATTAAATTTATATCTGTTTTATTTATTTGTTTAAATTGATTGTGCGGATTCGAATATTACCCACATGGATAGTGGTACCTCTGAGTATCATAAAAAATTAAAAAATATATACATTATTTAAATAATTTAAAAAATAAAAAAATATATAAATTTAAAAAAATTTAATAATGATATCATATATTAAAATTAATAATATTTTAATAATATAACATAATTTTTATATATATACTTAATATATTTTTTATTTTTTATATATATAAATAATCGACAAATGCTCCTATATTTGTATTGAGATTAGATATTTCATTTAGTACCTGTATCCACCTAATTTACTTGAATAATTAGACATTATTCACCTCGTATTTGTGATATTTGTAAATAAAGTGGTTAGCGGTATAATTGACATCCTAGACGTGCAATTTTACTAGCTTCTCCAAAGTTGTCATTTTTAAATGTGGACCACAATAGTAAAGATGCCCACTAGTTTGGAATTAATTCCTCGAACAAGGACCGTGGATGATGAAAAAGGCTTCAACACGGGACTCGAAAAAACAAAAACAAGCACGTTCGAAAAAAACCAAGCTCTAGCTAAAGAAGGGTTTTTGACATAACCCTTGTATTATTCGTGATTAGAATAATGATCCTTGCATTGTTCGTTTTGGCAATTAAGTTCACATATTTTAAAATTTTGACAATTAAGTCTTTTTTATAAGTAATTATTAAAATACTAGAAAGAATTGAGCATTTTCATGCTACATACATGATTTTTTTTTTAAAGGTCAAAATCAATATTTTAAATACATTTGTTGAAATTGAAAGAAAAATAACTAAAAATTATGTACAATTAACAACATAATACAAAACAATTTTTTGAAAAATAAAAAATTTAAAAAATTTAAAATTTCTCTTAAAATTTCATTCTATATTCCTTCTGAACTAATTAGTATTAATGAAATACTAATTTTCTTTGCTTAAATGTATTCAATTCCATGAAAATTTTAACATTAACAAATGAAAATGACTCAATTGTCAAAATTTGTAAAACTTGAGGATTTAATTGTAAAACAAAATAATTTAAGGACTATTTTGTCAGACTGCTAATAACATAAGAACTAATCATGTCAAAGACCCAAGCAAAGGATATCCTACGAATAAAAAAAAAAAAGCAAAAGAAAACGGATCGCTATAATTAACTCTACTATTATAATAAGTTGAATCAAACTACTTTATACAAAAGAAAAGGAAAAAAAAAAATCATTTCTAAGGAGAAAATACTAAACAGGTGTTTGGTTCATGCTTCGCGGAATAAAACTGAAATAATAATAGAAATGATGATGAAATGGAATCTTTTTTTTTTCCCCCTAAAAGATGATGAAATGGAACTGGAACATAGATATGATCGATACTAATTTAGTTGAAATTAGAATCAAAGGAATGAAATAGAATAAATTATGAAATGATTTTTACCTAATTAGTTGAGTAATGGAATTACATTTAATTTAATAGAATTGTAATTCCAAAGGAATAGTCATATTTTTATTAAAAGGATAAAATAAATAATGGATTATAATTTTTATTGAATGAATTTTCCATTTCTATGTCTATGCATTCAAACCAAATATATGATGCTTAGAGACACACTAATAAATATGAATCTCACATTTTAAATTTGTTTGTGAGTCTCATGTTTATACTAGCAGTGGCGTTAAAACACCATAGATACCCTTAGCAATGCTCTTTCTGGTGTTCATCTACTTTATGAGTCACTATAGTCCCTCGATTTACAGATAACATGTGTCGCCATATGTATTGGTGAGTGAGTGAAAAATTTTCCACCTTTTGAATTTGATGTACAAATTAATAATGTAACGAGGTATTATATGGCAGGAAAAAAAAAATTAATGGTATGAGAAAAGAGTATGGTGATGCGTACAATACTTTAAGTTCTAAGAAGCAAAATTAGAGCAATTAACAATTGAAAAATGACTTTTAATAAATGATATTTAATATATTTTGTAGAATAAATATTTTAATTGTCGAGCAAGCAAGTCGACCGTCCAGTATGGTCGTTGAGATATAACTTAAAAAGTCTCTTTCACAAAAGTTTTCAAATATCATGCGCACTGAAAGTAAATTTATAAATGATCAATTTTGCAAATTACATCTTTTTTGGCTTTTTTTGATAGACTATTTTATATTGTCATAAATGTGAAGATATCTTTTTCTTTTTTGTAGAAATATTATAATAAGAATCCTAGATTAATAATTCTCTGTTTTTTATTCACGACCCTTTTAACTTAAAAAAGCCAAGTGAAAATATGCAATTATGAGCAAAGTGATTCACTGATGATCTACCATTTTCAAGAGTCTCAAGACTGAGCTTTTATCACCACTAGGCACCAAAATACCAATGTACTGTAATGTTATGGACGTAGATGCAAAATTGAAGGATGTGAACTTAACCTTCTCTAATGTATTATGCTAAAAAATAACGTGACAGTGCTACATTTAGTATGATATGTCAATTTAGTATGTATTTTTTTAATTTTATTCCAATATGTATATATTAAAAAAAATATTATTTTGTATTTTAAATATTAACTTTACATATAAAATATATATTTTTCTACTATATACTTTTATTATGTTATTATTTAATTACTAATCATAAAAATTAATTTTATCGACTTATTGTGCGGTTTAAAAACTAGATGTTGGTCCATGCCAAAAAGGAAAAGTTAAGTGATTAAGAGGACGTGTTAGATCGCACGAGTAAGCTAAGTACGACCACTTCCGAGTAAGTCAAATGCGACCTCTCTCCGAATAAAGTGCGATCTCTTCTGAATGAGTGAAGTGCGACCAGAATGAAAAGGAAACTAGATTAAGGTTCGTCAAGCGGGTAATCTATAAAGAAAGGGAAACAAAAGTTTCTCTTTTAAGATCGACCAGTCGTCTCATTTAAGTTATTACCCAGTTATATTGTTACTTAAATTGTATTTTCTGATTATACACTTATCCGTTTTCACAATTGGGAAACATTGAACTACCCTCACCTATATAAGGGGAGTTCAATGTTGCTGTGGGAGATCTTCTTTTTTGATCTTTTTGGGAGCTTTTTTGATCTTTTGGAACTTAGGAACTTTTTGAACTACCTTTCCAGACGACATATTATATTGTTAGCTCTTGGAATTCCAACCTTGAGATTTAACAAAACTCTTGTAATTCTCCACAAAATAGTAAAAAAAACAATAGATGTAGGCTCATTTTTTTTGGGACTGAACCACTATAAAATTCTTGTCTCTTTATTTGCTTTGATTGATTAATAATTTTCACACACAAGTCATATCTTGTAATTTCTTAAATTTATTGTTGACAAAATCTCTGTCAACAATTGGTGCTAGAAGGAGGGCTATTCTAGCAGAAAAGTTTATCAATTCCGCTTCTTTCAACAATGGCAAACACCAGAAATACTACTAAAAACACTGGAACTAGCCAAAATCATCTCCAAAGCACTACTGCTACACAAGAAGATCCTGCTTAAGATTAACTTATCATGACCGCACCAGAAAATATTGTCCAAAGATAGGATCGCATAGAGGAGGCACTGGTGAATCTTCAGCAAATTACTAGTCAGATTAATAACTCTCTACGACGACTTGCTGAGGGACAGATGGTGACTCCACCACAGCACGAACGTCCAAGAGAACGTTCTGCTCAACAACCTGAGAGAGGAATTCAGATCTTGGAGATAGGGAACCGCGACCAGCATAAAGCCCAGCAGGAGAGTCATGGAGATCGCACCTCCAAGGGAAAAGGCAAGGTCGCAGACTTGCTTCTGGAATCTGGTACTGAAAGTTTGAGCACTAATCATGATCGTGGACAACCTTCTCGGAGAGCGACCATCAATCATGATTGTCTAGACAACGAGCAAAAACGTCAATCGAGGAGTGCCTTTGAAAGGATCAGTAGGGAATCTTGACAGAATCCTATAGACCTAAGACAACATCTAGAGTAGCGACGTAGTTAGAAGCGATCCACATCGCATCACAATGACCAAAGTCGATCTCGTCGCACTATTTCATTGGAATCCCTACAAAGGTCGTAGCAGATCCTGCCTAACCAACCCGCCTTATATTGTGATAATGACCAGAGGCCACTCCTACCACTAGTAAAAGAGAGTGTTCTCTCTCTGAATGTCGATGTTCATAATTTGAGGTTCGCATTAGATGTACTTGCTGGCTGAGACGATGAGCTCGCTGATGGGTATCGTCAACCGCCATTCAGCGAGGAGGTTCGAGCTGCAGCCTTACCTGTTGGATTCAAACTTCCCATCATAAACACTTTTGATGAGAAAACTAATCCGCAGGACCATATGGATCACTTCAGTGACCTGATGGAACTTCATCGTGTCGATGATCTCGCACGTTGCAGATGCTTTGCTGTAACTCTCACAGGAGTAGCGAAGAAGTGGTTCAGAGGACTTAAGTCGTGTTCAATCTCGTCCTGGCAATAGCTTCAGAATATATTCTTGAGGCAATTCCAGGTCACAAAGAATTTTACTATTCCACTGGTCAGTCTGTCTGCTATTCGGTAAGGCCCGGAGGAAACTCTATAATCTTACCTAAATTGTTTTACCTCAGAGTTGGCAAAAGTCAACTACCCATCTGAAAGAGGAGTTTTTACTCTAATGATGGCTGGGGTATGACCAGAGACTAAACTCTGGGAAGAGTTATTAGAGCGAGAATGCAGAACCCTTGAAGACTTCTATTGAAGAGTTGGTCGACATCTAAGGGTGGAATCTTCATACGAGAATCTTCATAAGACTACAAAGGGAGGAGGAAAGGACGCTGCTAAAGATGCGACCACAAACAACAACAATAATGACAAGAAGTCGAACAAAAGGAGTAATGAACAATCGACTGAGAAGTAGCCCAAACAGAAAAAACAGGAGATTCTAAGAGCTCCCATGAGATTCAACAACTATACTGAACTAAACGTACCTATAGATCATATCTATGCGGTCATAAACCAACAGGAGCGGTATCATCAACTTGAACCAATGAAAAGAGATAGAGCGAGGTGCGACCCCAACAAATTCTGCCGGTATCACAATGACATTGGACACGATACAAATAACTGCTTTGCCCTGAAAGATGAAATTGAAAGATTAATTAAAGAAGGGTGGCTACGACAGTACACTGAACAGAACAATGAAAGGCGAGAAGAAAACCGACAATGACCTTCAGAAATTTAACGGGAAGTGTGAACTATTTTTGGTGGACCAGACGTTGGTAGAGATTCGAAGAGAGCACAAGATAAGTACGCACGAGAAGCATGACAACAACCATTAACTAATATCATGCACCTCGAGCAGTGACTACGAAAGCTTCAACGGGTACCGGATATGGATATAACCTTCACGGAGCAGGATGCCAGGGAGGTCCATTACCCGCACAATGATGCATTAGTCATAAAGATTAACTGTGGAAGCATGAAGCTATAGTGAGTACTGGTCGATAATGGAAGTGTCGTCGACATCTTATACTATGACGCCTTCAAGAAGATAGGGTTGAGTGAAAGCGACCTAAAGCCCGCTGTCACTCCTCTTTACAGATTTACTGGTAACAGCATAATGCCTAGGGGTATGATTGAATTAATGGTCAACTTTGGAACTTACCCTAGGGTTTCAACGGTAATGACCCAATTCTTAGTTGTAGATTATCCCTCTGCATTTATTGCTGTACTAGAAAGGCCAACACTGAGGGAACTTTGAGCGATTACTTCAATCTACCACCTCGCTATGAAGTTCCCAACTCTACATGGAGTAGGCAAAGTGCGAAGCAACCAATATGATGCGAGGACTTGTTATAATAATTCAATAAAGCTCGCAACAAAAGATATAACACCTCGCACTATGGTGGTCCAGCTATAAAGGGAAGCGTCAGGAGAAGCGTCAAGCGAAGCATCAGGCAGAACGTCAATCGAAGACCTCAACCCTCGAGAAGTCAATGAAGAGGTCAAAACTGGACCTATAGAAGACTTGGAAGATTTGCTGATTGATAGGCCTTCAAAGGTTCTAAAAATTGGAGCAAAACTTCAAGAATCTTTGCGAGCTTCATTGATTGCTTTTTTGAAATCAAACTTGGATATCTTCGCATGGCAATATTCGAATATGGTGGGAATTGATCCGAGTTTCATGTGTCATCACCTCAATATAGATATAACGAAGAAGCCTGTGCAGCAGAAAAGGAGAGCCATGAATCCAAAATGCTATGTCGCATTGAAAGAAGAGGTAGAGAAACTACTCGAAATTGGATTCATTAGGGAATCTTTTTACTCAAACTGACATGCAAACCCAGTTTTAGTAAAGAAACCCAATGGGAAGTGGAGAACTTGTATTGATTTCATCGACCTCAACAAAGCGTGCCCAAAGGATAGTTTTCCTCTTCCGAGAATCGACCAACTTGTAGATGCAACGTCGGGGTATGAACTCTTAAGCTTCATGGACGCATACTCTGGATACAATCAAATCCCTATGTACGAGCTAGATGAGGAGCATACTTCGTTCATAACTGACCGAGGATTGTACTGTTACAAGAATGCCCTTCTGACTCATCAACGTAGGAGCAACTTATCAGTGTCTTATCAATATGATGTTTGCAAGACAAATTGGCAAGACAATGGAAGTGTATGTCGATGACATACTGGTTAAGTTGAAGAAAGCTGAAGATCACGTAAAGTATCTTGATAAAATGTTCAAAATTCTTCGAAAATATTAGACGAGGCTAAATCCCCAGAAGTGCACATTCGGGGTAGGATTTGGAAAGTTCCTGGAGTTCATGGTCAACCAGTAAGGAATCGAGGCTAACCCTCAGAAGAAACAAGCACTAATCGATATGCAATTCCCCCGCAAACCCAAAGATGTGCAAAGCTTGGCAGGAAGAGTGGCCGCATTGAGTCGATTTATATCTAGGTCAATGGATAAGTGCCAACCATTCTTTGAAATACTGAAGGGTTCCAAGAGGTTCGAGTAGACGGAAGAATATGAGCAAGCGTTTCAAGAATTAAAAGCATACTTAGGTTCTCCTCCACTCTTGTCGAAGCCAAATCCGGAGGAAAAATTATATTTATACCTCGCTGTTTCCAAATATGTGACAAGTGCTGCGTTAATTTGAGAAGAAGAAAAGATACAGCGACCAGTATATTACATAAGTAAAAGATTGCTTAATGCCGAAACAAGATATCCAGAGATGGAGAAGTTGGTAGTAGCACTCATCGTTGTATCTAGGAAACTTCGACCTTATTTTCATACGCACTCCATCAAAGTTTTCACGAATTTTCCATTAAAGCAGGTTCTGCAAAAACCCGAGGTTTTAGAACGACTACTTAATTAGGCAGTTGAGTTGAGTCAGTTCGACATCGATTTTCAACCCCGCACTGCGATTAAAGGGCAAGCTCTCGTAGATTTGATTGCGGAATTCACATATGATGTCAATATTCCCACAGAAGTGATCGAAAAACCTGCTACAGATTTATCAAGATTATGGAAATTTTACATCGATGGATCGTCAAACGAGAGTGGAGCCAGTGCGGACTTAGTACTAATCAGTCCTGAGGGGTACAATATTCATTGTGCACTTCTCTTCAGATTTCCAACGTCGAATAATGAGGCAAAATATGAAGCACTGATAGCCGGGCTAAAGCTCGCACAAGAAATAAAGGTCGAAATGATTGAGGTATACAGTGATTTCCAGCTGGTTGTTTGTCAAGTGATTGGCGATTATCAAGCAAGAGGAGAGAGAATGATGGCTTATTTACAGGATGTACAAAGACTATTCTCGACATTCACTGCCTATAACATTCAACTTCTTCCTCGCATTAAGAATACTTGGGTAGATGCTCTAACTACGCTAGCCTCAACAAAAGATGCCGAATTACTAAAGGTAATCCCTGTCGAATTTCATGCAAAACCAAGTATCGAAGCAGAGCCCCAAATAGCCATGCCGGTTGACAAAAAAATCATCGTGGATGGATCCTATAATGAAGTATATACAAAATAGCGATCTCCCCGAAAACAAAGACGATGCAAAGCAACTTCGAATGAAGGCAGCTCGCTATGTTATCTATGACGAGAAGCTTATCGAATAAGTTTTAGTGCGCCATTATTATTATGTGTCGATGAAGAAAAAGCACACTACATTGTGAGGGAAATTTATGAAGGAATATGTGAAAACCATTCCGGGGGGCAGGCACTTGCGAACAAGGTTCTCAGACAAGGGTATTTTTGGCCAATTATGAAGAAGGATACAATGGAAAGGAGGTGTGACATATATCAACGATTTGTAACTGTTCCTAGAATACCACATGTTCCTCTCACTCTAATGACCAGTCCATGGCCATTTACAGTATGGGGAATTGATATTATCGGAATACTTCTATTGGCACGAGGTGGATTAAAGTATGCAGTGGTCGCAGTTGATTACTTCACCAAGCGGACAGAAGCTGAAGCCTTGAGTACCATTTTCACAAAGAAGATGATAAATTTTATTTACAAATCTATAATCTGTCATTATGGTATGCCGCATACTATAATTTCTGATAATGGGAAACAATTTGATTGCGATGAGTTCCATAACTTCTGCGACAACTTAGGCATCAAGAAGAATTTCTCCACTGTTGTTCATCCATAAGCCAATGGATAGGTTGAAGCTATAAACAAAATACTTAAACAGAATATAAAGACGAAGCTGGAAGAGCATAAAGGAGCTTGGCCAGGAGTACTCCCTGAAGTGTTATGGGCTTATCGCACCACTCAACGAACCACTACAGGAGAGAGTCCATTCTCTTTAGCTTATGGATATGAAGCAATGGTTCCGGTAGAAATTGGTGCGAGCTCTCTACGATGGTCATCCTATGAGCAAGATCATAACGAAACACTAATGAGGATTGAGCTCGATCTTTTAGAAGAAAGGCGCGAGCAGTCTCAGCTTCGAATCGCATCATATCAACAGCGCACTGCTCGATATTATAACTCTAAAGTCAGAAGAAGAGAATTTGATGTTAGTGATCTTGTTCTTCGGCAAGTTCTACCTAATAATAAAAAGCACAGTACTGGTGTATTTGGACCCTCTTGGGAAGGACCGTATGTTATTGATGCCGTCATTCGACCTGGGACATATAAGTTAGCTTGCACTGGTGGACAAAAGATCGAGCATACTTGGAATGCAGAACAATTTCGTCGCTATTATCAGTAAATCTTCATGTATATCTTCATGTATTTTTAACGAACTGGAGGGCATCTTATATTAGTCATTCGTCAATAAAGATATCTACTTAAATTCGTCATTCGTTATTCGTCATTCATTATTCATCATTCGTTATTCGTCATTCGTCGCATTGATCAATAAGGATTTTTTCTCTTCGATTATTCAATTTGATTCACCTTTTATAGTTTTATGGCAGTCTTCGAACACCTAAAACTCACGGAGCAGTGGGATCAAAATGTTATCTCCTATTTGCTTCTTAAGGGACTATGCAAACATCCATTTAGAGGAGTTGGAATTTTAGATAGCCAAATTTCTAAAAATTTCTTAAAATCTTAGGATTTTCTCTTCGCTTTATGCCTTAGCATGTCGTATTACGCAATTTCTCTCCTCGAACAACAAAGTAACTAATCAAAACGTTCATTGTTCGATGTGATATATTGCTATATTACATTTTTTCATGGAACTTTTGAAAAATAGTATTGAGTTTGCATCACTCTAACTTGATGTTTTTTTAAGCGACCTAACCTATCCTAACACTTGAAACTCATTTTTTAGTGTTGGATTCGAATCGCAATAGCATACTGATCAGTCACCTAGTGATTGACTACTTGGTTAAATTATGTCTTCATATTACAATAGTGTTTTAAGTTATTTTGCAGGAATAAAAGTCTAATAATGAGAGCATTCATTGATAAGGGCTCGCACCTGTATGCAAGCAAAATATTACAAAGGGACAAAGCCCGCATTGTTTTGAAACTTAAAAAAAAAATGTACAAAAGTTATGCAGATGTGCTCGCTCCACCATATCCAGTTTTGGCGACTTCGGTTTCCTTCTAACTCTGGACGAGCTCGATCACATCTTCACTGAGGATGGAAAAGTCGAAATCCGAATGCTCGCAGAAGATATTATATATTATGGTCGACGAGGCAATATCACTAGTTTTTTCTTCGAGCTCCTGGCCTTCAGTGGCCTTGAACTCTTCTATAGCCTTGTGAGCCGCTTCTATCGTTGTCTTCTCTAGAATATCTGGATGCTCGAAGATTGTCTTCTCAAGTTCTTTAATTTTCTCCTCGAGCTTCTCCTTTTCAAGCTTTTCCTTGGCCAGATCTTCGTATAGATTTTGATTCTCTAGTGCGAAGGATTTTTCTCTTCCTCACGAGCCTTCTCTGAATCCTCGAGTGCTTGGGTTATTTCTTCAACTTTTTCAGCCTTTTCAGTACATTCGAGGACTGGGTCATGCATCAAGACAGTAGCTGTAGCGGTCTGAAAACATAATACATCAATACCAGAAAAAGTGGATTGAAGAGAGAAAATGGAAGATGCTTACATTTGCCTACATCCTCATCGCAGAACCGAAGGCAACCTTGGCTGATTGTCGCTTCATCCTCGCCTAGCCATCTTCAGAAGTGAAGCAATTGATGAAGGCTGCGCTCATACCAGCCTTCTCCAGCAGTTGGTAGAGGAGTGCAAAAAGCTCCTCGTTTTTATCGACCTAGTTCGGTCCCTTAGAAGAAGTGGCCGTCTCCTTGGATGGATCAAGTTGATTCGCAGTTTGAGGCTGAGGAGGAGGCCTTGAAGGCAACTTTTCATTTCTTTGAAGTGTCGACCTTCTCTTTCCTTTTTGTCGTCGAATGAGGTGTGCTCTCTGGCGTCTTGGACTTTGCCATTGACCCCACAGTAGAAGGCGGTGCTCGTAGTCCGCTGCCAATAACCATTTATATACAAATATGCGAATTAGAATGCGAGGTGACATAATGAGATGAGAGGAAAAAGAAAAATAACTACCTTCTTGCTGATGAGGGATTGATGGCGATACACCTTCTGAAGAGGATACTTCCAAGACTGTAGGTGTGGTAGGTGCTTTTCGTTTCCTGGGTTTGGAAGACGAAACACCCTTTTCCTTCTGTTTTCTCGGCTTCTTCCTCGAGCTCAAAGGTTTGGTTGGACGGATAGTAGAGTCTGGGAAGGCGGCTCCCCTTGGAAGTAGTCTACAAGCAACTAAGTTCTTGGTTATTCCAAGCCTCTTCCAATCAAATTCTTCAATCGGAAGATTGTTTATTTTATATACTCTTGCGAGCTACTCTTTGGAAAGTCCTGGTCATTCCCTGTTATCTGCAATGACATATGAGTGCGATCAGAATAATATATTTATGTAGAGAAGGAAATAAGCTGAAAACTACCTACCAGGGTTCAGATAGAAGCCGTTATCCGCGTAGTCAAAGTGGAAAAATAGATTTTTTCATTTTTCCATATTGTTGCAGACCCCATAGATAGTTTTTATGGCTTGGTTCGACCACTTGCTCGCATAGAAGAAGCCGAAATCTGATGGGTTTGATTTCACTTGGTAGAACCAAGTGAACTCTTCAGGAGTGGGGGTTTCTAAACCTAATTTATTGTAAAGTATGTACAGACCTACCATATATCTGTATGTAAAGGGACAACTCTATAGTAATCGACGACTGATTTTATGTATGGATAAAGTGGGAGGTGGACACTGTATCTAAGAACTACTTCTGAGAATGAGGCAATTCCACGATAAGGTGTGTATGGTCGATTAAACTCTGTAGGAAGGCGAAGAAGGACGTTGATTTGTAGTTGCAAATGATCTTTTTGAGCTTGTTTGTTGAACAGCTCGTCTTTATATTAGTACAAGACCAATCTCCCTCTACATATTGGTAACCCGTTGCGAATGCGGGGGCATCTCTGATATGCCGAGGCCATTGGTCTTGAGGGAGGTCGCCTATGTGAGGACTACTTTGCCTGACCCCGGTTATTTCCACTTCAGGTTCTGGCTCAAGGTAGTCTTCGAGATTTATAGAGCTAATGTTGGAATTGGAAGATTCTCCTGAGAATGCATTCCCTTCTCTAAAATCCTCACTACTAGACATCTGAAAAGAAATATAGATGGGTTTAGTCCTATGCGAGTATCAGGGATCTTAGCTATATGCGAGCAGTTTTGGGGTCTCATCCTAGGATTGTATCAACAAGTTGCTCATCGAATTTTTTCTAATCTACGGATTCATAAAAATTGTTCGAGCAATTCTTCGATAATTCGTCACTCAACTGATTATGGTTTTCAAAAAATATGGTTTCAAATCCTAAAATTCTTCTACGAATTCGTCTGTCTGTCAGTTATCTAAAGAGAGTCTATTCTATAAATTAATGGAGGAATTTTGAAAAATTTCCATTTTTCAGTCCATCCGAATATGGGATGGGTTTATGTTCGGAGCATTTAGGCTCTACAATTTATCCCTATTTCTAAGATCTGTAAATAAGAGTTCTGGAAAAATCGAAGAACAAGAGAGAGAATATATACTAATCTTTCTTTGAAGACAGAGGGGCCAAGATGACGTCTAGAGAATTGTGGTGATAACTTCATTGGAGAAGATGTTGAAGCTGTGCGAGCTGATAAACAGAACGACGCCGAAAGGATTGCTCTATGAACACTTCGGGATTCAGGAGAGAGAGAAACAGAAGACGATAGGGTTTGTGATGAAGAAGAGGCAGATTGATTTTCGATATATATGTCTCAGGCGTCGCCAAATCACAGCCGTAGATCAAGTTATTTAATTTTCAGATCTAAAGGTCGAAGATCACACAGGGGGTTAAGTTTTCAGAAATTAAGTCCGTATCTTTTCGAAATCCGAAACATCTCGATTTAAGATAACAGTTAGCGACATCGGTATCATTATAACTATGAGAAGTCTCCTCGAGTCTCGTTATTCTTCTAAAAAAAGGTGACACGTGGTTTCGTTTGTCAGGAAAAGGTACGTGTGATCCTGAAAAGGTGAGATTTGAGAGCTGGCAATTCTTCGAAGATCCCAAGCTTAGGTCATGACGTCGCATTTTTTAAGCTTGCACTTATCAGAGTTACTCAGTTATATTGTTACTCAAATTGTATTTTCTGATTATACACTTACCCGTTTTCATAATTGGGAAATATTGAGCTACCCTCACCTATATAAGGGGAGTTCAATGTTGTTGTGGGGGATCTTCTTTTTTGATCTTTTTTGGAGCTTTTTTGATTTTTGGGACTTAGGAACTTTTTAAACTACATTTCCAGATGACATACTGTATTGTTAGCTCTTGGAATTCTAATCTTGAGATTTAAAAAAACTCTTATAATTCTCCAGAAAATAATAAAAAAAAACAGTGGACGCAGGTTCATCTCTTTTAGGGCTGAACCACTATAAAATTATTGTCTCTTTATTTACTTTAATTGATTAACCATTTTCACACACAATCCACATCTTGCAATTTTCTAAATTTATTGTTGATAAAACCTCTGTCAACACTACTAATTTAGTAGTATTCATATTCTATATAAATGAATAAATAACAATTTTGCTATATAGATAGAGAAGCTAGTGACGAGAGAAAAGATAAAGAGAAAACCACGTGAGAGAGTAGTTAGGAAAAAAACCAAAAAAAAAAAAAGTAAAGATAAGAAAGAGGGTTTTTGAGAAAGAGGAGAAAGAAAGTGAATAAAGGATGAAGAATAAAGAGAGTGGAGAGAAAAGTACTATATGAGAGAGAGAAAGTAGCGTGGGAAATGAATGAGATATAGTTCGGAAAAATATAAAGAGAGCATTAATGTTGTGTACAGGGTGGACAGCAAAAACTTTAGTTCGATAATGTAATATCTATTTGAATCATACTTTCTTAAAATTGGATAAAATTATTTAAAATTTTTGGCTAAACTTTATGTTTCATCATTTGTGTAAAATTTTTTTAGATAAATTGTTATTATCTCTAGCAATTACTGCATTCCAAACCCCCACAACATTACAATAAATTGTGCCACAAACCAAAGCACGAAGGAAAAACAACTGCACTAAAATCTTTTTCACACAAACCTGACCTATGACCAAAAAATAAAGGACCCCTCAACGATAATCAGACACACATAAACATATTCATCCGAGCTATACTCGCTCAACTAGTCTAAATAAGCAACTGTTAACTCAGATTTCAATCCTGACTCGCTAATTACTTGTAACCCGCGTTTAGTATTATTTTCCTTGTTTTATGAATATATTCCTAGTTGGTCAAATATATCAAGTTTGTATCAATAAAGTTGACTCGTAACTGACCTATTTCATTTTAATTCGTGTCGAGTGCGTCCAAATTATCCGCACTTTTTTCATCAAGCCATATTTGTAAAACATATGTCATATATTATGTTGTCATATTGTAATAAGAATTGTCACTCTTAATCACCTCTCTCTCTCTCTCTATTTGCTCTCACACAATTTCTTTTAATTTAATTTTCTCCACATAATGTAACTTGCTCCTTTCCTATGTGCCCCTACTTAAGATTAGGTTTTCACTAAAAAAAGAAAAGGGTGTGACTAATTTTCTCGGAGGAAAAGAAATCATGATAGTAAAGCAAACATATGATATCTGCACGAAAACGGAAAAGCGAAGCATTTTAAATATGAAGATAAAAGAACAAAGGCGCTGGTTGGTGGACAGTTTGACTAGCTTTAAGTCATTTTCAAATGTAGACCACTAGGTTTTATCAAAAATAAATTTATGAATTTGCAAGACGTGGTTTGTGTGTGAAAATGGTTAATCAAAGCAAATAAAGAGACAAAATTTTATAGTGGTTCAGCCCCAAAAAAGATGAGCTTACGTCCACTATTTTTCACTATTTTCTGGAGAATTACAAGAGTTCCGTTAAGTTTCAAGGCTGGAATTCCAAGAGCTAAAAATTACAGTGTGTTGTCCGGAAAGAAGAAGTAAAGGTCTAAAAGTTTCTAAAAGATCTAAAAAAGATCAAAGATCCCTTCCAATTGCATTGAACTCCCTTTATATAGATGAGGATAGCTCAATGTTTCCCAATTGTGAGAATGGGTAACTGTATGATCAGAAAATACAATTTGAGTAACAATATAATTGGGTAATAACTTAAATGAGATGACTGGTCGATCTTTAAAGAGAAACTTTTGTTTCCCTTTCTTTGTAGGTTACCCGTTTGACGAAGTTTAGTCTAGTTTCCTTTTTTATTCTTGTCGCACTTAACTCGTTCAGACGAGGTCATAAACTTATTCAGTGGAGGTCGCACTTAGCTCTTTCGGAAGAGGCCACACTTAATTCTTTCGAAAGAAGTCGTACTTAATCTTACTCATGCGACCTGACACGTCCACTTGGTCAACTTTTTCCCTTTTTGGCATTAGTAACATATAAGTTTTAGACTGCACAACAATTGCCCCCCAGCTCCATTAGTTATTTAGGACAAAATGGAGCTTCTTTTTATTATAAGTGCGAGCCTGAAAAATGCGATGTCATGACTTAGACTTGAGATTTTTCGAAGAGTCGCCAGATCTCAAATCTCACATTTTCAAGATCACGCGTACTTTTTTCTGATAGACAAAATCACATGTCACCTTCTCTCAGAAGAATAACAAAACTCGAGGAGACTTTTCCGTTCTTTGAGCAGATACAATGATAGCGATGACGCCATCTGTTGTCTTAAATCGAGTCGTTTCAAATTTCTAAAAGATACCGATTTAATTTTGGAAAATCAAATCCCGTGTAAACTTTGGCCTTTGGATCTGAAAATTAAATACCTTGATCTATGGCTGTGATTTGACGATGCTCAAGACATATATACATTGAAAACTAATCCACCTCCTCTTCAAAAACAAAAAGCCCTATCGTCTGCTGTCTCTCTCTCTCTCGAAACCCGAAGCATTCACAGAGCAACCCTTTTGGCGTCGTCTTGTTCTTCTGCTCGTACAACTTTCAACCTCTTCTCCGACGAAGCTATCACCGCAATCCTTCAGACTACATCTCGATCACTCTATCTTTGAAGAAAGGTTAGTATATATCCTCTCTCTCTTATTGTTCTGTCTGTCCAGAAAACTCATTTACAGATTTTATTTCTAGAAATTGAAACGAATTGTAAAGCCTAAATGTCCTGAATAAAAACTCGTCCCATACTCAGATAGACTAAAATAGGAATTTTTTAGATCCTGTTGGTTTATAGAATACTCTCTTTTAGATGATTGACAGAAACGAACTCGTAAAAGAGTTCTTAGGGTCTGAAACCTTTTATATATATATATATATATATATATATATATATTTTTTGACGAACTGCTCGAACAATTTTTATGAATCCTTAGACCGATTAGAAAAAATCTGATGAGCTGCCTATTAATGCAATCCTAGGATGACCTCCTAAAACTGCTCGCATATAGCCAAGTTCCCTGATACTCGCATAGGACTAAACTTATCCATATTTCTTTTCTGATGTCTAGTAGTGAGGGTTTTAAGGAAATGAATGCATTCTCAGGAGAATCTTCTAATTATGTGTATCTTATACAACAAGAAAAATTACATAATATAAGTGAGGTTTTAATAGGTATTTTTATTTTTGCTCCATGGATGGGTAAGTTTGATTAATTTGAAAATAAACTTACAATAACAAGTCATCTCATTTAATATATTAATCTTCAATTCATTTTTTTTTATTTTTTTTCTTTTTGAAAATTTAATTTTTTTTAATTACCTTTAATTTAAATCTATATGTACTATTGTATCTTCAATATTTCATAATTGCTTTTTACTGTACGAAAAGTAAAATTCAAAGTAACATAATTTTTATATTATGAATAAGTTGTTTTTTTAAATGAAAAAAAAACCTATGAATAAAGCAATTATATATTGAAAGAAAATTTGTTTTAAAGCAATTATATATTGAAAGAAAATTTGTTTTAAGAAATTATGCTTGGATTAACTTAAAATTTATATATCTTTTGTTATTTTTTTTTCCAAAGAATAAAATAATTGAAAGTAATTTAAGATTATTAAGTATTTTTCGCTTATTTCATTTTCTAATAAAAAAATTGATCGATCCATCAAGTTACACATTTTTTTGTTTTAAATAATATTTTATATTTATTAATTATAATAATTTTTTTTAGTAAATCTGCTAATATTATTCCTGCAAAGTTTTAAAAGAAGTACATTACTTGAAAGTGTTACATGTGCTTTAACGCCTATCGAATAAGACATGTCTCGCAATTTGGTATTTATGTCAGAAGATAACGTAAGCACCACGAACCAGTCAGAGCAAAATAATAATAATATTAAAAAACAAACAGAAAAGTACAATAATGAACCGCAAAAGAAAAAGAAATAGGAATATAAAGAGCTGTGGATCTAACGCGCCCCATAGACAAGATGTGTCCGGGTCTGGCACCACCTCAGCCTCAGACATAGGATTTAATGATAACAGAGGCGTTGTGTGTTTTCGGCTCCTCATTGGTTCATTGTGTGCGACGTTGCAAGGACGATGCTGATGAGTTCACATCGTTTGTACGAAATCTCCCGACTTTGACTCCTACTCAGAGTCCGGAGTCAGGACCCACTCCCCTCTTTCTTGCTGCTTTTGAATTTTGTTTTTTTTTTCCTCCTCATTCTTCTTCTTTTTCTTTTTCTTTTTTTTTTTTATTTTTTTTTAATGACATTCTCTTTTTTGTCCTTACACAAGATAATTGTCTATAACAGAGCAATGTTATGTGACATTCACCGCAGTCTAATTCAACTGCCCACTTCATAAGTTATGTGAAAGTTCCACAGCTCTATTAGACCTGTTCGGCACTTTAACAGTGTTTTTTTAGTAGACCCGTTATCTTTTACACGACACGGTAAATTAATTTCAAAACAATAAGAAATAAATGAGTTTAGATAATTTATTTATTTATTTATTTTAATTTCAAGTTAACATAATAATAAATTAATTAGTTCTGAGCCAAGCAGCCTACTTTGAAAATAATCAGATTTTAACTAAACAGTTGTTTTCGTGTTATATCAATAAGACCTAAATATAACCTATTTATTAATATTTTAAATGCTATTTTGATTAATTTTAAACATAATTGTATGTGTCTAATTGAATTAGTTAGTGTATAATTATGTTAAATTTGAGTAATCGAATCAATTTTGAATAATCATGTTAAATCGATCATAATATGATAAATAATATATTTATTAAACAAGTTACATATGTTATATCATGTTACACGTTTATTAATCGTGTCATGTTCGAGGTGTAAGTTTTTGATATATTTATTAATCGTGTCGCATTTGGATTAGGATGTTATCGTACCATATCCATATCGTAATCGTGTCGACCTAAATACGATACGATAATAAGAATTGCTACCAACACTACTTTTTAGCATTTTTAAAAAATATTAAGCAATTCCACAATCCCACCTTCCTAGAAGAGTATCCGATAACGGCTGACAAAAAAATAATTCTAGCCCCACAAGCTTTGAGACTAAAGGGAAAAATAATTAATTAATGGACTATAATTGGGAAAAGCAAGTATATGTAACCTATTATTGTTTAATGACAAAACATGGCAATAGAAAAAGAGGAAAAAAATCTATTGAACTCGATGAACAATAGATACATTGAATTTCATAAGGGATATATTATGTGGGACATGTTAGGGTTTATGTCCTAAAAGTATGTGTAAAAGCATGTATATTTTGGATATTTGTTGAATTAATAAAATGACATTTTTTCTATTTGAATTTGTGCATAATTTATATATATTTAAATATTAGAAAATTCTTAGTTTATTTCTGTAACCATAAATTTAGTATATAAGTTTGGTCTAAAAAAAAATTTAGTATGTAAGTGTTATATGCATGAGGATTAAATTTATGGATAATAAACTAAATATAGTACGTAATAATTAATTAAAATATGAGATCTTTAATTAAATATTATTAGTACGATTCATTAACATTGAGAATGTAATAGCTATATCCGCACTATTGATGTGTTGATGTCACAATGGAAGTACTTTCTATAATATGATTATATAAGATTAGACGAGATATGATTTGAATTTCATATAAATTCCGTTATCTGTTGAAAATATAAATAATGTCATTAGTTGATCGTATATAAATCAATCTTAATTTTGAGTAGTTATATATTCCTATTTATATCATTATGTTCTTTAACATACCTGTTAAATGTTTGTTTCTAAATAGACCGAATCACTTATATCTTGGAACCATAATAAGACGAATAACTGGAAATTTGACTTATAGATATAGAAACAATTCCTTCCATAATGAAGCTGGAAAGATGATTCTTTTTAAGTATTGATTCAAGACTTAAACAGTTTGAGTACTTAATTTATAATAGATTTATAAATTAATTGTTCATTGGAGAATCAACAGTATACAAGGATAAAGATGTAATTAGAGATGTAAATAGAGCATTGACCTAACTCCCATTACGAATCATTTATAAAGGATTGAACTACATATAATGATTAAATTGATACATTACTCGTTGTTTTCTGAGTAACTTAATTCTATAACTTCAAGAGTGTAATTCTAAATTTTTAATGGAGTAATTCTGGAATTAATAAATTACACAAATTAATCAAAAAGTTTAATTAATTGTCATAATTTATTGAAGCTTGAATTATATGTTCATAGGTCCCCAATTCCACCTCGTTCTAATGTTGTACTGGATATTACATTATTTTTATTATTGTACACTTTATTCAAATAAATAGTTTATCTACTTGAAAATAATAATAATTATTAATCAATTAATTAATTTAAATTTATGGAGAGATGTTAAGTTTCCTAATTTATTTAAAATATCTAATTATTAGATAATTACATAAATACAGAATTAGGAAAATAAAAGTGAAACACTCCCGAGGGAGGAGTGTTACAGAACTACTTCACCTATTTAATGGTAAGTGGTGTGCAAGCCACTAAAAGAATAAGGAAGTGTTGTTAACCACTTATATTATTAGTTTTTATTTAGATATATATATATATATATATATTAATTAAAATTTAAATTTGTCATAAAAAAAAACCGCATGCCAAGTTTTTATTTTATGAATTATATTAATTATTAATTTATTAAATAATTTAATAAATATCTATGTATAAATGAAACTTGTAGAAAATATATCTACAACGTATTATTTTCTAGAGAGTCTCCATAAATTAGAAAGAAAAAAAAAATAGAGTCTTTTCATTATCTGTAGATATTACTCTTACAATCTTATGTATTGAAAATATTACAAGTATCTAAAGTATGAGTTTGAGAAACTATTTACAACATATATATATTCATTCAGTTATATTTGAGACTTACATTAAAAAATCATAATTTAGAAGACAAAAAAACTAGAATCCATTGATAGACTTTAAAAAATATTGAATTCGTTCTAATATTTTTCTATTTTTTTTCTAAAATTAATATTTCGCACTCATATAGTTATTTGTTTTGAAATTTTTTTTAAAAATTCATAGGTCGTTGTAAATTCGATTTTAAAACCAACAGGACTCCACTCATAATCCTGTATTGTGTCACGTGGAGAAAGTCTAAAGTAATTCATTTGCATGTCTATATAGCTTCAATTTTCTAGTATTTGAGATTATTTCTTACTTTTTCGATATATATATATATATATATTTGATAAATTAGACTAGGAGATTTGAAGTTAATTCCCAAATATCGGAGGTGAGTGTCATTAATATCTTATAAGGATATATATTATTGAAAAATTGTAAAAGAAAATTTATATATCTCATAGTGCTTTGTGTACATGGTTTTTATATTAATCAAATGCTCTTACCGTGTTCAGCTATATTAATGAAGTCACCTATTGCTTGATGTTTTATCTAATAGTAATTTTTTTTAAAATTAATTATAGCACCATTCGTTATATAAATCTTTAAAAGATAGAAAAATGAATCAAATTTAATTCATGACAGAAGAAAATTTTCATAACTTAATTTGAAATTATAAGATCTCAAGGAAATTGAAAAAAGAAAAAAAAAAAACTCAAAAAGATTGGGGAAAAATATAGAACTCAAGACTTGATAACTTTCATTCTTTCGTTAAACACTGAAACTATTGGATATGATTTACTTCATGATACATATGTTACTAACTGACCATATATGTTACTGAATTATAAAAATATAATCAATCATTATCTATGCTGTTGTATTCTAAAAACTTGTAAATATGATGTAAAACCATGATTAGAATACTTTAGAATTGTTAAGTGTTACTTATTATTAATTGTATTTAATATTATTTAATTTATATAATATTTGTGTCTAACGTGATTTTTTACAGTGATGATGTCCAAACAGTGCTCGATCGATGTATACATGTCTTGATATATAAATTATAACGTAAAGTTTACATTTATTGTATGTTGAGAATTTTTGTTTATTATTTTATATTTTATTATGAGTGCACTATTAATCTAATTATCTTACATTTCTACTAAAATTTTTGATAGATTCTTAAAATAATGAAAATGTGTAATTAGTATAATCTAATATATTTGTTTGAAGTTATTTGAATAAGTAATTATTGTTATTAATGTTTTTAATATTTAATTGACGTAATATGGTATTTAATTATAATATATAATTTAAGTGTCATGTGTAAAAAAAAGGGAAGAAATCATTTATGTAATTTTTTTTAATTTCATAAAACATATATANATAAAAAGGGAAACAAAAGTTTAATTAATAGGATTTTAATAATATATTATATATTGATAATAATGTTTATATTTCTATTCTTCTATAAATCCTAGCCACCTTTGTCTCTTTCTCATCTCTATAAAAATACAAAAGAAACTTTCTAAGTATCATCTTTTGTTTATTTCTCTATCTTTAAATTGTTAATCTCTAAGAGAAGTCTAAGTCCAAGAATTACAAGATTTTGATCACTCTTATTTGATTTGCAAATAAAATCTCTACACATGCTTCTTCTAATTATTTATTTATTTATTTTTCTTTAAGTATGATAAAGAGTTTTAATTGACTGTATTTATGTGATTAAACATAATTTTATTGGTTACTTTGTGATTTTAATATTTCTTAGCATAAATATATTACTGTTTTGTTCTCTTATAAACCTGATCTCCGTATTCTACGAATTTTTTATAAATAGCTAAAAATTTATTTTCGTACTCTTTTTTTTGTAGATATTTCAAGAGATTTCTAGTTTGGTCTCAAAAATCTTCAGATTCAATAGTATTTTAATTAAATAATAATAATTTTTTGATTATATAATGTCAGTGTGCTAAAGATCTGGAAATATGTCAATAAACATTGTTTTGTGATTCCAGATTTTATATTATTTTTATAGAGTTCTCCATAATCTAATATTTGTATAACATATTTTTAGATATATTATATGATTACTATAAAATTTAAAGGTGGTATTTCTTAATGGATTATTGTTCATGATTTTATAAATTTTATGTGTACTATTGCGATTTGGTACTGATAGTTTTGTAAGGAGAGAGTTGTAAATTATGAATAATTAGTTAACGTTACTTTTTGATCCAATAAAAATTTTCAGTTATATTTCTATATGTCTAATATGTTTCTAAAAAGTTTTAGTATAAAAATATGTTTATAGTAGGAGAAATAAATCATTTTGTACATATTAGTCAGATAACAAATAAAATTGAAGATTATATATTTAAATTCTAAAAATACATTAATATTATTTTTTCGTGTATTTTATGATTTCTTTTAATTTTTATGGTAAAATATTGTATTAAGAATTTTTTTTTTTTTGGTGAAATTTTACATCAAATTGATTGATGAGTAATGAGATATAATTTTTATATGAGCTACTGTCAGTTTTGGTTATTGTTTTTTTTAATTAATTTTCGGAGTTCCAAATTACAAACATATTCTATGAAATTATTTATGAGATTATTGTATGAAATGTTAGTTATATTCTAAATTTTATATTTTCAATTTTTTATATATATTAAGTTCATCTTAAGTGCATCAAAGATAAAATAGTATTTCGAGAAATTTCATTGGAATAAAAAAAATAAATTAAGTAAATTTATACTTATAATCCGATAATATAAGCCGGGTATGTAAATCATAAGCATTCAAAGAATATTCTCACTTTTCTTACTCTATATTTTGCTTGGACTTAAAGTAAGTAAACCATACTTAACTGCTTATTTGTTTATATGTCTTATATTGTATGATTATGTGTTATGTATGTTTTATGTAGAAATTGATGGCATATAATATATTATTTTTATGTGAGGCATGATTATCCATATGCATGACATTATTTTATAAAATGATATATTTCAAAAGAACAAAAAGTTTTACAATTGAATGAATTTTCTAAAATTTTAATTAAGATTTTAAAAAGTAAGATTTTAAAGAAATTAATGTGTGTCTATGTTTAGAGGGCTGAATGGACATGGGATGCATAGGACTAACGTACCCACCACGGATAAATGATAATAGATTGTATTAGGGAGGTGACCCATATGATTTTAACTCTAGGGATAGAGGGCTGAATGGACATGGGATGCATAGGACTAACGTACCCACCACGGATAAATGATAATAGATTGTATTAAGGAGGTGACCCATATGATTTTAACTCTAGGGACAATAGTCCTTTATAGGATCATTAATGTGTGTGTAGCAACATAGACTAAGTGTAATCACTTTATACCTCTAATATGGTTCTACCAAGAAGTCAGAAGCAAAGAAAAAATGGGTTCAGCAATTATGGCCTACTGGTTACCAAAAGCTTAGACATTATACTGAGCGCTCCCAAAGATTAAAATGAAAAGTCATCATAGTTATGAAAAAATCACAAGGAACATATTTTAGAAAATAACTAAAGTATATCACATCAATTATGTGCACTGTGGTTTACTTACTGGACTCTTAGTTCATTATATTATTTAACATTTTTCAGGTGATGAATAGTAGCATAACGAATGGTAGTGATGAGGCGACTCGACAATGTGGTGATCTAGTGGTCTAGATTTTAATTGAATGAATATTTTCTAGTCCTTATTTTCTATTAATCACATTTTATATTTTATTAGAAGTTTTCTTTAGCTTGCGTGATTTCAAATTACTGTTAGTATTTTTTTATGTTTTAAGGGATTTAATTATAACATCTCCTAGTTTAATAATCTTGACTAATAGGGTGTTACAATTTTATGGTATCAAAGTATGGTTTTAAATGATTCTCTAGACTTTTCTAGACTACTATATCATGTCACTAAGAGCCGACTCACTACCATCTGGTAATGTTAACTGCTATAGTTTATTTACATTATACTATTAGTTTATTCTATGAAGATTATATATGTATACACTTAGTATTTTCTTGTTGGGCATAATGGGGTTACAAAAATTAAGGCTCTTCTTTTCTCTTTAGTTAAGAATGACTAGACCAAGTATTAGATCGTAGAATAATAGAAACTCAGAGGTGAACCCTATTGGTAAAAACATACCACATGAAACCCCACTAACTGTGGGAGTATTTATGCAAGTAATTGCAACTCATGGGTAGATGTAACAAGGAGAACCTACTCAGCAGAGATTGCCAAGTACTATTTCTGAATTTAAGTAATTATCTCCTCCATCCTTTGAAGGTACTACTGATCTATTTAAAGCTAAAAAATGGGTAACTGAGATAAAAAAGGCCTTTGTTGTGTTCAATTGCACAGATAGGGACAAAGTATCACATGTTGCATATATGCATCAAGGAGATACATATGACTGGTGGCTAATGATTTAACGTCAACATAAGGGAAATGATACATCCTTCACTTGGGCTATGATTCAAGATGCTTTCTATGAAAAGTATTTCCCAAAAAGTGTTCAATAATAGAAAGAGAGAATTCACATAATTGGAGCAATGAAATAAGTCAGTCACTGAGTATGAGGCATAGTTTGCTCATTTGGCTAAGTTTGGTCCTACACTAGTGGCAACTGAAGCTAGTGGAGTTCGACGGTTTAAAACCTCAAATTAAACAGACTGTCATTCTGTTTGAACTTAATTCATATAGTGCAATAGTGAGTAAGACACTCTTGGTAGAGAGAACACAACTGAAAGCATAATAAGAAGTCAAAGCTCAGCAAGAAAATAATAATAGTAGTGGTAAAAAGTCAAAATTTTGGAAGATCAATGGATAAAATTAAAAAAAAAAAATATGAGCAAGGGAATAATAACAACACCAGAGATGATCATAATAAGCAGTAGAAAATAACATATCCTAAGTATGGCAAGGAGTATCGAGGGGAGTGTCTTATAGGAACCAATGTGTACTATAAATGTGGTAAATTGGACATATCTCTCGTCACTATAAGCCAAGCATCGACTAGTGACAACTCTGGTGTTCAAATGAAGACTCAAGCTCGAGTTTATACCATGACTCAACGAAAAGTAGAGAATACACCTTTTGTAGTTATAAGTATATTCTTATAATTTTAACTTATAATTGTTACATAGCTTAATTATTTATTTATTATTTGTGTTAGGTATTATGGATATTTGTGGCTTGTCTACAAAAGTACTTATAGATTAAGGGCTACTCATTTTTTCATCAATACCAACTTTGCTAAGAAATTGAATAGGACATTTATACCTTCAAATACCTGGGTTAGCATATCCACCCCGTCAAGATATATAATAGAATCAAATAGCATCTTAAAAGCTTAAATGCCTATACAATCAAATTTGGAGGACAATCTTTGTTTGTTGATCTTTTAATTCTTGGATTCCATGACTTTGACGTCATTCTGGGAATGGATTGGCCTTAGCAAGTACCATGCCAACATAGATTGTCATAATCGAGTCATGGTATTTAATTCCTTGAATGTGACAAGCTTTAGTTTTACTGGTTCAAAACTTATGCTATGTATTCTGATTATCTCTACAATGAAAGCTCGGCGAATGCTCAATAAAGGCTGTATGAGATATCTAACTTTAATTGTGAATGCCTCAAAAGAAGCATTGGTAATAGAGGACGTACCAATTGTGTGTGAGTACCCAAATGTTTTCCCTGATGATTTATCTCAGTTACCACTAGATCGGGAGATTGAATTCGAGATTGACTTAGTAATTGACTTGGTAGCTAGTACTGCTCCTATATCAAAGGCATCCTATCACATGGCACCTATGGAATTGAAGGAACTCAAGACATAACTTCAAGAATTACTATATAAGGGATTTATTTGACTAAGTTATTCTCCATGGGACACTCTAATCCTATTTGTCAAGAAGAAAGATAGGTCTATGAGATTGTGCATCGATTATCATGAACTAAACAAGGTTACAATTAAAAATAAGTACCCATTGTCTTGAATTGAAGATTTGTTTGACCAACTGCAAGGTGCTACCATTTCTCTAAAATAGACATGTGATTAAGTTATCATCAGTTGAAAGTTAAAGAAGACGATGTGTCTAAGACTATTTTTCATTCAAGATATGGGCATTATGAGTTCTTAGTTATGCTGTTTGGTTTGACTAATGTCTCAGTCGTATTTATGGACTTAATGAATAAAGCGTTCAAGAAATACTTAGACTAATTTGTGATCATTTTCATAGAAGAAATTTTGGTGTAATCACACTCTAAGATAGAGTATGAGCGACACTTGAGATTGGTCCTTAACATCCTCTGTGGGAAGCAATTATATGTTAAATTCAAGAAATCTAAGTTTTGGCTAGATCATGTACCACTTCTTGGCTATATTATTTCCAAGAAAGGTATAGCCATAGATCCTACTAAAGTTGAAGCTGTCAAAAGTTATCTCCTACGGAAAAATAGAGGTGAGGTTTATAGCCTTCTGGGTTTGGCTAATTATTATCGACATTTTATGGAAGGATTTCCCTGCATTGCTTCTCCTTTCACACAATTAACAAAGAAAAGTATGAAGGTCCAGTGGTCTGATGTGTATGAAAAGTTTTTTCAAGAATTAAAGTAACGATTAACATCAGCCTAAGTTTTAGCTATCCCTGCAGGTACTAAAGAGTTTGTTATTTACAGTGATGCATCAAAACTTGGTTTGGGTTATGTTTTAATGCAACATGGTAAAGTAATTGCTTATGCATTGCGACAGTTGAAGAATTACGAAAAGAATTACCCCACCCATGATTTGAGTTAGCAGCGATTGTGTTTGCTCTCAAGATTTGGAGACATTACTTATATGGAGCCAAGTGTGAAATCTTCATAGACCATAAGAGTTTAAAATACTTATTCACACAAAAAGAGTTGAATATGAGACAACATTGATGGTTAGAATTAGTAAAAGATTATATTTGTATGATTAACTACCACCCAAGAAAGGCTAATGTAGTTGCAGATGCATTGAGCAGAAAGAATATTGGAAATCTTTCCATCTTGTAGGGTACCTCTAGTTCTTTAAGGAATGAGATCTAAAAATTTGATTTAGAGCTGGTATTAACAAGAGAAATAGGACATTTTGCTGCTTTATCAATTAAACTAACCCTCATGGAAAGAATTAAAAGTGCTCAATCGAAAAATCAAATTATTATCAGATTAAAAGGTGATGTGCAACTAGGAAAACATCCTGAGTTGGTAATTTCTAAAGATGGAGCATTGAGGTATGGTAAGAGGTTATATGTACCCAATAATGAAGAAAGCAAGAGATTATGAATAAAACTCATTATACTCCTTATTCTATCCATCTAGGAGGTACCAAAATGTTTCAAGATTTGAGTAATCATTATTGGTGGGTCGGTATGAGAAAGGATATAGTAGAATTCATTGAACATTATCTGACTTTTCATCAAGTAAAGGCTGAGCACCAATAGCCTTCTAGTCTCTTACAATTACTTTTGATTCTAGAATGGAAATAGGAGTACGTGGGAATGTATTTTGTACTTGGTTTACCTAGGACTCAAAAAAGATATAATTTGATTTTGGTGATAGTGGATCGATTTACAAAATCAGCTCACTTCTTACTGGTGAAGAAGACCTTTAGCATGGACCAGTATGCAGAGTTGATATCGGAGAGATAGTGAGGTTGCATGGAGTACCCTTGTCGATAATTTCAAATAGAGATCCAAGATTTACATCCGTTTTCTAAAAAAGCTTGCATAAGGCTATAAGAACACAGCTAAGATAGCACTGCGTTTTACCCTCAAATCAATGGTCAATTGAAGAGAACTATCCAGACATTAGAAGATATGTTAAGAGCTTATGTGATCCATTTTCAAAGTTTTTGGGATAAGTTCTTACCTTCAGTGGAGTTCTCTCTTATAATAACAGTGTTCAGGCCATAATTGGAATGATGCTATATGAGACTCTATATGGAAGAAAATGTAGATTCCCTGTACATTGGGATGAAATAAGAGAACGAAAGTTGATAGATCCAGACATTGTACAACAAATAGCTGAGGTGGTTGATAAGATCCCACAAGATATGAGGACATCACAAAGTCGATAGAAAAGTTATGCAAATAAAAGAAATAAGCCTTTCGAATTTGTAATTGGAGATATGGTCTTTTTTAAAGTAGCACCTATGAGAAGAATGATGAGATTTGGATTAAAGGGTGAGCTAAATCCTTGTTTCATTGGACCTTATGAGGTACTAGAACGAGTGGATGATCTAACATATAGATTAGCACTATCTCCATCAATATCGGGTGTACATAATGTATTCCAAGTGTCAATATTGAGGAAATATATTTTCGGTCCATCCCATGTTTTGAGTTATGAACCATTAGAGCTTTGTAACTATCTTTCTTATGAGAGAATTCAGTAAAGATTCTGGATCGTGAAATTAGAGAGTTGCAAAACAAGACTATTCCTCTAGTTAAAGTTCTTTGAAAGAATCATACAATTGAGGAAGCAATGTGTGAATGGGAAGAGGAGATGCGTACAAAGTATCCCAATCTTTTTGGTACGTTAAATTTTAAGAACGAAATTTATTTTAAGAGTGAAGGAAATTGTAATACCTATGATTAGAATGTTCTAGAATTGCTAAGTATTACTTGGTATTAATTACATTTAATATTGTTTAATTTATATAATATTTGTGCTTAACGTGATTCTATGCAGTGATAATGTCCAAATAATGCTCGATCGACGCATGCGTGCCCTGATATAAAAATTATAATGTAAATTTTACATTTACAACATGTTCAAAATTTTTGTTTATCATTTTAAATTTTATTATGAATGCACTATTAATCTAATTATCTTACATGTCTACTAAAATTTTTGATAGATTCTTAAACTTATAAAAATATGTAATTAGTATAATCTAATATATTTGTTTGAAGTTATTTAAATATATAATTACTGTTATTAATATTATTAATATTTAATTGATGCAATATGGTATTTAATTATAATATAAATATATAATTAAGTGTCATGTGTAAAAAAAAAGGGAAGAAATCATTTATGTAATTTATTTATTTAAATTTCATATAAGATAGATATATATATATATATATATATTAATATTTAAATAGAAATTAGATATATATATATACACATATTTATTAAACTACATATCAAAATAAAAAAAATGAGTTGCGGTGAGTCATTTTATATGACTTTATAAAAAATGAAAAATAAAAAAGGAAACAAAAATTTAATTAATAGGATTTCAATTATATATATTGATAATAATGTTTATATTTCTATTTTTCTCTGAACTCTAGCCACGTCTCTTTCTTATCTCTCTAAAAATACAGAAAGAAACTCTCTAAGCATCATGTTTGGTCTATTTCTCCATCTTTAAATTTTGAATCTTCATGAGAAGTCTAGGTCCAAGAATCACAAGACTTTTATCACTCTAATTTAATTTGCAGGTAAAATTTCTATACATACTTCTTCTAATTGTTTATTTATTTATTTTTCTTTAGGTATGATAATGAATCTTAATTGACTATATTTATATGATTAAACATAATTTTATTGATTACTTGGTGATTTTAATATTTCTTAGTATAAACATGTCTCTGTTTTGTTCAACAAATTTTTATAAATAGCTAAAAATTTATTTTTGTACTTTTTTTTTCATAGATATATATGGAGATGTTTAGTTTGGTCTCAAATATTTTCAAAACCAATAGTATTTTAATTAAATAATAATAAATTTTTCATTACACGTTATCAATGTGCTGAAAATTTGTTAATAAACATTATTTTATGATTCTAGATTGTATATTATTTTTATAGAGCTCTTTACGATCTAATATTTATAGAGCGTATTTGTAAAATTTAGAAGTGGTATTTCTTAATGGATTATTGTTCATGATTTTATAAATTTTATGTGTACTATTGCGATTTGGTGCTGATAGTTTTGTAAGAAGAGAGTTGTAAATTATGAATAATTAGTTAATGTCACTTTTTGAGTCAATAAAAATTTCTAGTTATATTTCTATATATCTAATATGTCCCTAAAAAGTTTCAGTATTAAAATATGTTTATAGTAGGAGAATAAATTGTTTTGTACCTATAAGTCAAATAACAAATAAAATTGACAGATTATGTGTTTAAATTCTAAAAATGCATAAATATTATTTTTACATGTATTTTATGATTTCTTTTAATTTTATTGGTAATATTACATTAAGAATGTTTTTATGAAATTTTACATCAAATTGATTAGTGAGTTATGAGATATAATTTTAATATAAGTTAATGTCAATTTTGATTATTGTTTTTGTATTAATTTTCGGAGTTCCAAACTATAAATATATTCTATGAAATTATTTATGGGGATTATTGTATGAAATGCAGGGTATATTCTAAATTTTATATTTTTAATTTTTTATATATATTAAGTTCATCTTAAGTGCGTCAAAGATAAAATAGTCTTTCGAGAAATTTCATTGGAATAAAAAAAATAAATTAAGTAAATTTGGACTTATAATACCGATAATATAGGCCGGACACGTAAATTGTAAGCATACGAAAGACATTCTCACTTTTTTTGACTCTTTATTTTATTTGGATTTAAAGTAAGTAAATCATACTTAACTACTTTAATTATTTATATGTTTTATATTGTATAATTATGTGTTTTATGTAGAAATTGAAGGCATATAACATATTATTATGTGAGGTATGATTATCCATATGCATGACATTATTTTATAAAATGATATGTTTCAAAAGAACAAAAGTTTTGCAATGGAATGCATTTTTTAAAAGTTTGATTAAAGATTTCAAAAAGTAAGATTTTAAAGATATTGATGTGTGTCTATGTCTAGAGGATTGAGTGGGTACAGAATGTAGGGGACCAGCGTACTCACCAAGGATAAATAATAATAGACTATATTAGGGAAGTGCCCTATATGATTTTGACTATGGGGACGATAGGCCCTTTATAAGATCATTAATGTGTGTGTAGCTACATAGGTTAAGTGTACTCATTTTATACATCTAATATGGTTCTACCAAGGAGTCAGTAACAAAGTGAAAACTAGTTCAGCAATCACGACCCACTAGTTACAAAATGTATAGACATTACACTACTAAGCACTCATAAGGATTAAAATGAAAAATCTTCCTAGTTATGAAAATATCACAAGAACCATATTTTAGAAAATAACAAGTATATTGCTTAAATTAAGTAAAATTGTGATTTACTTACTGGACTTCTAGCTTATTATATTATTTAACATTTTTCAAATGATGAATAGTAGTATAGCGGATAGTAGTGATGAGGCGACTCAACGACATGGCGATCTAATGATCTAGATTTTAATTAAATAAATATTTTCTAGTCCTTATTTTCTATTAATGGCATTTTATATTTTATTAGAAGTTTTTTTTTTTTAACTTGCATGACTTTTAAATTATTGTTAGTATTTTCTTTATGAATTAAGTAGACCTTAATGAGTTATTTTTTAAAAAAAAAATAATACTTTGCATATTTTTATGTTTTAAGAAATTCAATGATAACATCGCCTAATCTAATAAATTTAGACTAAGGGGTGTTACATATGATGCACTTTATAGTATATATAATATTGAACTAGATATATATAGCTACTTTTTTTTACCTATTCATATATATTATTTTGCTCAATTAAAATTGATCATGCATGTCTTTTTATGATTAAAATTAGAGAGAAAAAAAATATTAAATAAAGAGCGTTTATTTATTTTTATTATTTTTTCCAATTATCCAAATTATAATAGTAATTAGATTATGATTCAATAACTAAAAAAAATATCTATAGATATATAAAAAAAATATACCTACTAATTAGGAATATATATATATATATATATATATATATATATATATATATATATAAAACTGGTAGATGTAACATTTTTGTTCTTCAAAATAGGGCTGTTTATGGAACGTTTATCATCGAAAATACTTAGCATTGATGCTTGATGTGAATTAACAAGAAGTAACTCAGAAAAAAATGGAGCCTTATCATTGGGCCGAGGGCAAAAATACAAGAGGTTACTAAAGCAATAGGAAAATAGGAATGTAGAAAATGACAATATGGTCATAATTGACTTTTGCTAGTCTAAAAACAATTTAAAATTACAAATTATGTGTGTTTAATTGACAAAAATAATATTTTTGATAAATTTGGAATCTAGATCGTATAAAACAAATATGGATATTAATTGTTATATACTTGTTTCTGATTAAGAATCTATGTGAAGTACATCGGTGTAAAAAACAAGTAAACTAATTATCAAACAATTAGGTATATTAAAAAAGGATACAAGTGTAATAAAGTACATAACAAATAACAAGGTTAATTAAATAGGTACATTTTTTAATATACCACATAAATAAATGGATATACCAATAAACAAAGTCAACAAACCTAAAAATTTATTTTTGGTTTGAATAAAGAAAGCTAGCTAGTATAAATTATAAAAGATTTGGTATATATTGGTATATATTAGCATATATCATGAGAGTATTTTATATAACAACAAAGAAAATCAATTTAAAAAATAACATAACAAAGAAAAAAAACTAGAATCTAGTACAATAAAATTTGGCATGCCTTAGAATATACAGTACAATATTTTGATAAACCAACAACGAAATTCAATATCATAACAAACAAAACAAAAAAGAACGCTATATCAAAACAAATTTCCACTACATGGTTAGTTGATAAAATAAACGAGTGTTTTAAAAAGATAAAAATTACACAAACAAATAACAATTTATTAATATTACGAACATTATTCTTGAAGGAAAACAAAACAGAAACAAGAACAAGACAGAAACTAGTCATTAATACACGATTTGTTTGCAACTTACCAAGATAAATGAACCGTGTACTCTCTCACTTCAGAAATGTATCAAAAAGTGAAAATTAAATTACATATATCACCAGAGCCAAACATCAAGCTTGCAAATATAAAGATCCTAACCCTACATCCAAGGTTTGACCTTCCTGTTAAAAATACTTGGACCATAAGTTGACATGACGATATCAACCAAAAGAGGAAAATCCATCATCATAAACGACAAGGTGATTGGGATACCTGCGAGTAAAATGATTGCACTGCCAATCCTTGAATCTTGAAGGAACATAGTAGAAAGAATGGCAGAAAAGGCAATTATCATGGTTGCTATAGAGAAGAACAAGGTGGAAAGGCCTATTATCATCTTTGTGGGCAAGGATTTAAGGAAATCTTCTCGTGCGAAACGTGAGGTGTGAATTCCGATAAACATCAACATTGAAATTGTTGAAGAAAATAGTGATAGAGCATTAAAAAGCTCGAAGAGCTTTCTATTTACCAATACCGGAATGTTTGTATCTTGATTGTTTCCTCCAGCCGGAACTAGAAACGCCGCAGCAAACATGATTGTTGTAATTAGAACACCTACAATAATACAAGATTGCGATTTGTCTCTCATCCACTCTTTTCCTGCAGTAACCAACGCCTTGTGGTCTCTCATACAGCTAGCATATGGTTGCAAATAGTCTTTGTTCCAACAATCAGGAGCTGTAAGTGAAAAAATTGTTTCCACCTCCTTCATAAAAAAAGCAAAACAAGTCTCAAACTTTAAATCATGGACATAAACAGGATAGATACATTAATGCATTGCTCATCATTTTATTTGATTTTGAAACATCATTTAAGACATAAGGGCCATCTAAAATCTTGGTCTTTTAGTCTCAAATCCAAGGAAAAAAAAAAGTGTACTAGAATTGTTATACACCAGATAATTATGTCGATATAACATTGACAATCTGATTTACTCAGCTCATATACCATTAATTAAGACATCTAGATCATAAGAACTAAAAGATTATAAAGAAAATGGAAACTTTTTACCGACGTTGGAAATTGTCCATTCTCCTAAATATCCCTTTTATGTATTGCTTGTCTTATCTCTTATCTTTTAATGTACAAAAGAGTGAATTGGAGCTATTGATATCTCGTTCATCTTCGTAGAAAAAGTGAATGGAAACATTTTTTTAATTTGTCAATATTCACCGTCTTCATTAACATATCAACTGGATTCTCA
>JXTB01000010.1:1091111-1107759 GCA_002914805.1 Parasponia andersonii
GAATCACACTATGACTATTGCAATGCAACACTCTTGTCTTACTTCTGACCCAACTCTTCTAAGAATGACTATAACCATATCAACTCCTTGCTAGCTTCTATTATGGCGACATACTCTGCGTCAGTGGTTACCTTCTGCAACTGTTAAGCCCAACTAATTGTTTTACCTCCAAAAGTGTACACATATCCAGTAATACTCTTTTTGTCATCTAAATCGCCAGTCATGTCAGTATCAACATAGCCTTGTAGAACCAAATCTGATTTTCTGAAGCATATGTCTGTAGTGCCTCTCAAATACTTGAGAATCCATTTCACCACTTCCAGTGTTCGTTTTCTTGGATTGCTCATGTATCAGTTCACAAAACCCACTGTATATGTTATATCCGGTCTAGTACATATTATAGCATACATGAGGCTGCCAATAATAGAGGAATAAGGCACCTTAGCTATGTAAGCTCATTCATGCTAAGTTGAGGGTACCTGCTCCTTGGTTAATTTAAAGTGGCTAGCCAGAGGGATAATTGCAGCTTTACTTCATCTATGTTGAATCTGATAAGCACATTTTTAAAGCACATTTTTAACATACTCCTTTTGAGATAGCTTCAAAACTCAATTTGCTCTAGAAATCCTCATCCCAAGAATTTGTTTTGCAGCTCCCAAGTCCTTCGTAGAAAACTCCTTGGACAATTCCCTCTTGAGTTTATCAATCTCCTCTATGCTAGATCCAACAATCAACATATTATCTACATATAAAAGTAGAATAATATAAGAATTATCAAACTTCTTCACATAAGTGCAGTGATTTGTTTGATATCGTAAGTAACCATTGTTACTTATGAATACATCGAACTTCTTGTACTACTATCTTAGAGCCTGTTTTGTGCCATATAGACTCTTCTGAAGTTTGCACACTATTTTTTCCTTCACTTGTACTTCAAAACTTTGTGGCTATTTCATATAAATTTCTTCCTCCAGGTCACCATGAAGAAATGTTGTCTTGACATCTAATTGCTTTAGATGCAAGTCTTCTTTAGCCACCAACCTAAGTACTATTCTGATAGTGGTCAATTTAAACACTTGAGAGAAAATCTCAGTGTAGTCAATGTCTTTTTTTTGTTGAAAGTCTTTGACAACAGGTCTTGCCTTGTACCGTTTACTACTATCATGTTCTTCTTTTATTTGGTAAACTCACTTGTTGTGTAATACCTTTTCTTCTGGTAGTTCTGCCAACTCCTATGTCTGATTGGACACCAGTGAATTCATCTTATCTTTCATGGCTAACTCCTATTTAGTTGACTCATCATTTTGCACTACTTTATAAGTCTCTGGCTCGCCTTTATCAGTCAACAAAATATAATGCAGTGCTGGAGGTCAAATTGTTCTAGAAGATCTTTTGAGTTTATCTACTGGGGTTTGTGGCTCCATCGCTGGTGCTACAGCTTCTTAATCTTCCTGGTCATTACTAGGCGTCATCTTATTTACTGGGATGTAATTCAATGGAATTTCCTCCAACTTCTTAACTTCAGGACATGTACCATCAGCTCTGGTGTCCAACCTATCTTTGTACCATTCTGTTGAGATTTCCTTAGAATAGTTTTCTCAAACTTGATCCCATTATTGGCACAATACCTCTTGAAATTATCATCATCATATTCTCCTCTATTGTCAGACCACAAATATTTCACTTTCAGATTAATTTCATTCTCAACTATGGCTTTTCACTTTTTAAAGGTATCATAAATATTAAATTTATTTTTTAGAAAATAAGTTCATACTTTTCTACTTGAATCATTAATGAAAGTGACATAGTATCTTGAGCCTCTAAGAGATGTCACAGGAGATAGTCCCCACATATCTATATGAACTAGCTCCAACTTTGCTGCTTTCAATTCTCTTCTGCCTTTCAAAAAGCTCATCCTCTTCTGCTTGCCAAAGATATAGCTTTCGTACAGGCTATACTCAACTGATTCAGCTCTAGTAGCTTTCTTTTTGACAGCATTACCTTTATTCCCTTCTAGCTCATATGCCTAAGTCTATAGTGCCATAGACTTAAACCAACACAGCATTGATAGTCACCAATGTATCTCTACAACTGGAAGTCATATAGAGAGTTCTAGTCTTGTTTCCTCGAGCAACAATTATGGTTCCTTTGTTGACCTTCCATGAGCTACCAAAAAAAGTCACATTATCCTCATCGTCATCGAGTTGTCCCATTTATATAAGATTCCATATTAACTTTGGTACATGTCTCACTTTCTAGAATGTCTACATTGTCTCGCTTGAATCTTCAGACGGATATCAACCATGTCAACAATATCTAAAGGTTCTCTATCAGTTAGATAAACCTTTCTTAATTACCAGTGACATAATTTTCTAATATATCACGATGTACAATGGTATGAAACAAAGCTACGGAGTCTAAGACCAAAGAGTCAATAGTTTTATCAACTAATAATAGTAAAACATCTTGTACCTCTTCAATTGTAGTATTGACACTATTGTTTCTATTCTCGTCTCTCCTTGATACTTTGCAATTCTTCTTTATGTGATCAATCTTACCACAGTTCTAGCATTCCAGTATTTTTTCGGATTTGGACTTGTCTCTACCATTCCTTGACTTGGACCTACCACGACTCCAGTTAAAATTCTTCTCGCTGCTCTTGCCCTTGTACTCGAGATTTATGGCAGAATTCAATGATGCGCCTTCACCTGAATTAATTCTATGAACTTCTACCAAAATTTGGTCTCTAACATCATTGAATTGCAATTTTCCTTTGCCTACAGAATTACTAATCACAACTCTCATTGGTTTCCAGCTATTGGGTAGAGACACTAGAAGAATTGGAGTACAAACTTCATCCTCAAAATTAATTTCGACGGACATCAACTGAGAAATGATTATGTTGAACTCATTGATATGTGTTGTACTCATTGCTGATGCCTTTTCATACATGTCTTACAAGATGCTCATCATCGTTCCTGTGGTTTTTGTTTCCGCTACATTATGAGCAATGTTCTTTGTTAGCGTCATTCTCTATCTTCTTCAGTTTCTTCCCTGGTAGAAGCTGATACAATTTTTTGTTATGCAGATAATCATTGATCTACAATCTCCAGTATGAAAAGTTTGCACCACTGAACTTATCAATTCTTGGCCTTGATCCTTCACCTCCGGCCACTGCTCCCACTAAATCGAACTTTATGTCACGACCCTATCCTCAAACAAGATAATCGTGCAGCACTTAGTATAGTCCGTTATACTAAGTCAGCCTACTAATACTCAAGAAAGGGTTGTGAGTATTAGTAGGCTGACTTAGTGCGACGAACTGTGCTAAATGCTGCACGATTGTCTAGTTTGAGGCTAGGGTTGTGACAGGTGGTATTAGAGCTTTGGTTGCTAATTTTATCTTGGTGGTTCCATTGTCTATATGAAGACCATGGCTGCAACTCCTGACCTTGTCAAAGTTGGTGCTTCTGAATGTAGGCGCGATGAAGGGAAGAAGGGTACTACCCATGGCAAGTGGAGGGACGTGGTGACTAGCTTGGAGGCTAGAGTGTCCCGACTAGATTCTAACTTGGGCACGTTGGGCGAGCGTGTAGACGATCTAGATGCTGTTGCGATTGTTTGGAGACAGAGGATATAGAGATCCACAGCAGCGAGTCCCTTCATTTGGAGATTGCCAAGGTATGAGATCTTTCCTAAAGAGAACTCACTAATGTTTTACTTAGAGTAGATAAGATGGGTGGTGATCTTGCTTTGTGCAAGCGAGCGGTGGCCACAGAGGTGACCACTACAACAGCTATTGTGGTAAGGAAGATTGAGGTACCTAAACCAAAGGCCTTCAATGGTACTCGCAATGCTAGGGAAGTTGAGAACTTTCTATGGGGACTCGAACAATACTTTGAGGCCCCCAGTGTAATGGAAAATGCCAATAAAATTCATAATGCTACCTTGTATCTAACCGATACCGCCATGTTATGGTGGAAGTAGAGATACAGGGAGATGCGACGAGATGTGTGCACTATAACCACCTTTGATGACTTCAAAAGGGAGCTAAAAAGGCAATTCTTCCCCGAGAATGCTGAAGAGGAGGCGAGAGGTCGTCTTCGCCGCCTCAAACAATCTGGAAGTATTAGAGACTATGTGAAAGAGTTTACGTTACTCTTACTCGAAGTCCCTGACACTTCAGATAAAGATGCTCTATTCTTGTTCATGGATGGTCTTCAGAACTGGGCCAAGTTAGAAAAGCGCAGTGGTGTCTAGGACTTGGTCGATGCTATTACAGTAGCCAAGAGCCTTGATGATTACTCTACCAACAAGGACTCTTCTAAGGCTAAAAACAAGAAGGGTGGTGGAGTAAAGAGTGGGGGAGAGCAAAAAAAAGGAGGAAAATAGAACAAAGATAGTTCCTCTTACAGGCACAAAGACAAGGGCAAGGAGAAGGAAGACCGTGGCTTCTCCAAGCCAAAAGTCAAGTGCTTTCTTTATGATGGGCCACACTCGGCACGCGAGTGTCCCAAGAAGAAAGCTCTCAATGCTTTAATTGCCTCCGAGCCAAGCCAAGAAGGATGTGATAGAGAAGATACCGGTGCACGTGTTGGTTCCTAACAACTCCTTAATGCCCTGCGATTGACCCCTAAGTCATAAGATAAGAACCTACTTTTTTTGGATGCAATAATCAATGGCAAAGCCACTAAAGCCTTGGTTGACACGGATGCATCCCACAACTTTGTCTCTATTGAGGAAGCTAGGCGGTTGGGCTTAACGGTGTCCAATAGAGAAGGCTCCCTCAAGACAGTGAACTCAGTGGTGTTAAGGCTTGCCTAGGTGCATAGGCTGGCCAACTTGACTTATCAGTAGTGCCTATAGATGATTTTTCGATGGTGCTTGGTTTAGAGTTCCTTGATGCAGTGCGGGCATTCTCTGTTCCTTTTGTCAATTCTATGTGCATCATAGATGATGAAAAGGCTTGTGTGGTACCAACAAAGTGGTCCACAAAAGTGGGAAACAAAGTACTCTCTGTACTTCAATTCAAGAAGGTCTTAAGAAGAGAGAAAGAGAGTTACTTGGCCATCCTAAAGGAGCATGCTGATGAAGAATTGGAACCTCAAGATAACCTGCCCATAGAGGTGCAAGCTGTCTTGGATGAATTCTAAGATATGAAGCCAGATGCTCTGCTCAAGAAACTTCCACTTAGGAGGGAGGTGGATCATGAAATCGAGCTTGAGTCAGGCACAAGACCACCCGTGATGAGTCCCTATCGAATGACCTCTTCGGAGTTAGCGGAACTCCGGAAACACTAAAGGAGTTGCTTGATGCGAGTTTCATCAGGCCCTCCAAAGCTCCTTTCAGTGCCCTGGTGTTATTCCAAAAGAAGAAAGATGGCTCACTGTGCATTGATTACCAGGCTCTTAACAAGGTGACGGTGAAAAACAAGTATCCCATCCCGCTTATTGTCGACTTATTCGATCAACTTGGGAATACTAGATACTTCTCAAAACTTGATTTACGCTCTGGGTACTTCCAAGTGCGCATAGCAGAGGGGGATAAGCCCAAGACCACATGTGCGACAAGGTATAGTGCTTATAAGTTCTTAGTCATGCCATTTGGTCTTACCAATGCACCTGCTACCTTTTGCACTCTCATAAATAAGTTATTCCATCCATACCTCGATCAGTTCGTGGTAGTCTATCTTGATGATATAGTCATCTATAGCAAGACCATGGAAGAGCACCTAGAACATTTGAGGAAGGTGTTCGAGATCTTGAGGGAAAACTAACTATTCATCAAGAAGAAGAAGTGCTCCTTCGCCCAATAAGAAGTGATATTCCTAGGGAATAAGATAAAGGATGGGAAACTCATGATGGATGAAGCCAAGGTGCAAGCTATCCAAGAGTGGGAACCTCCTACTAAGGTGCTAGAGTTAAGATTCTTCCTCGGACTTGTGAACTATTATAGGCAGTTCATCAAGTCCTACTCAACAAGAGCAGCGCCACTTACTAACCTGCTCAAGAAGAATAAGTTTTGGGAGTGGACAACTGATGTCAAGTTTCATGCGAAGACTTGAAGAGGGCGGTAGCGAAGAGCCGGTTTTCAGCTTACCCGATCACTCAAAGGCATATGAGCTCCACACGGATACCTTTGACTTTGCTATTGGTGGAGTACTAATGCAAAAAAGGCATCCAATTGCTTATGAAAGCCGCAAGCTCAATGACACTGAGAGACACTACACGGTGCAAGAAAAAGAGATAACTGCCATTATCTATTGCCTAAGGGGCGACACTACTTGTTGGGTTCTCGCTTCACAATCATAACTGATAACGTAGCCACAAGCTACTTTCAAACTCAAAAAAAGAGTCCCAAGCAAGCTCAGTAGCAAGACTTCTTGGCAGAATTTGATTACAAGCTTGAATATAAGCCTAGGAAGGCCAATGTCATGGCTGATGCCCTAAGCAGAAAGGTGGAATTGACCGTCTTAAGCAGGCCCGATTGCACCTTGATAGAGAAAATCAAGGAAAGACTAGAACAAGATGATCTTGCAAAGAGCCTGTTACCCCTAGTGATGGAAGGAAAGACGAGACATTTTTGGCTAAGCAACGGACTTCTCTATGCCAAAGACAATCGACTTTATATGACTAAGTAGGGGAACTTAAGAAAAGAGCTTATCAAAGAGTATCACGATTCTTTGTGGGTTGGACACCCAGGTCAGAAACGTATTCTTCCTCTTATCAAATCTATCTACTATTGGCCTCAACTGATGGAAGATGTTGAGGCTTATGTATGAACTTATCTTGTGTGCCAATAAGACAAGGTGGAATCATAATCACCCGACGGATTGTTGGAACCTCTCCCTATTCCTAAGAGGCCGTGAGAGAGTGTTTCCATGGATTTTATCGCTAGTCTACCTAAGTTGGTAGGCTTTGGCAGCATTATAGTGGTGAGAGTTGTAAGCATTCTAAGAGTAATATAAAGTCATTTATTCACTCAAACTCTCTTATCCTTACCACGTTATCTCAAAGCTTACTCTAAGTCTCTTTCTTGAGTATTAGTAGGCTGACTTAGTGCGATGAACTGTTCTAAGTGCCGCACGATTGTCTAGTTTGAAACTAGGATCGTGACGCTTAGCTCTGATATTAATTGTTGGGAATAACCACCCTAATAGAAACAACATAGTAGAAGCAATAAAATAAATACAAAAGTAAATATCGAATCGGTAAGCACAAGACACATAAAATTTACATGGTTCACTAATTTGGCTATATTTACGGAGCTATTACAAATCTTCACTATAGGAAGAAAAGAAATATTTATAAGTTATAGACACTTACTTACAACTTAATCCCAATTACACCCATTTTTGAGAATAAGTTATAGACACTTACTTACAACTTAATCCCAATTACACCAAATATAAAGTGAGAATAAAAATTGAGAGTTTTTATGTTTGAGAATAAAACACCAAATGGTTCACCTATTATATTTTTCTCTAATTCTCAAAAATAAAAACTCTCAATTTTTATTCTCACTTTACATTTGATGTTTTTCAGTCTCAATGGGATGATTTCAATAATGGGTGAGAAGACTTTTTTACAGTGGAACATTGGTGCTCCTTCACGTTTTACCAGCCAAGAGAATTAACTATACTTTCGTTCTTTAATACACAAAATACACACGGTTAAAGCTACCTCACATTTCCACCTGGTGAATATCAAAAGCATTTAATGCTTTTATATGCAACATTAAGCCCTTTTGTGAAGAGAATTTTGTCCTTTAATGCATGTGATTGCCATTCACTCATTAATGCTCTAATTCTCTTTTTTCTGGCCTTTAATACATGATATTAAAATCACCCATTAATGCTCCAACGCTAATAGGCTCGGCCTTCTTTATTTAAGCATTGTAGGTAATTATAGAACAAATTATAGATCATGATGCCATGATGAGTATCTTACTAGATCAGACAACTAGATCTGATCTAATGGTATGGTTTTATTACGAAGTTAAGTTACTATTCTGTTCATTCAGAAATCAGACTATTATTATTGAATTGAAAGTGGGTGATGGGATGTCAAACAATAGCATGCTCATTTCATGGACCTATAGTCGATAAAGGTCTCAAGCACAGTGAAGGTATTGATAAGTGAATTTTATTCGAGTTTAATATTTGGCATATTTCCAAGACTTTTCATTAGTTTTTGCCGTGGTATTTTAAAATTTCAGGTTTTGATGAAAGATGTTGGAGCTTTAAAGCTGCTCAAAGATGGTTAAGGAAGCTTTGAGGAGGCAGCTAGGGCGCTTAGAAGCTCCATTGAAGCGCTATAGCCCTGCAAAGAGGAACAAGAGCTGAAGAAGCTATTTTTGGCAGAACGATTAGCTTTCGAAGATATTCATACGACGTGCTTTCCACAACATTAATTGCAGGCAATGGTTTTTAATTCAATTAAGTAAGCGCAATTTTGTCTTTGTCTTTATGCTATTTAGTTCGGCTAAGGATACATTTACGCTGTTTTCGTCTCTAGTATCCTACTAGGATTGAAAGACTTGTAAACTATTGCCAATAAATAGTCTAAAGATGGGAATAGAGAGGACATATTTTACAAACAAGCTATATATATTTGAAAGAACAATTATTTGGGTTCAAGATGGAATAGGAAACGTTTTGGGAAGACAATCTTGATAATTGTAACAAGATTATTATTGATCTTGAAAACGTTGGAGTCAAGGTTGAAGATGAAGACCAAGCGATGATAATTCTTAATGTTCAAAGCTCAAAAGATTCTATTGAAATATGTGGACGCGAGTCTTTGCCATTTGTGGAGGTACAAGCAACGTTGAAATCGGAGCAAAATGAGATGAACAAATCTGAAGAAAATAATGCAGCAGAGTTGTTTATCGTTAAAGTAAAGAAATCCAATGCCAAGAAGCACTGTTCCTTGTTTGACAAAGTTGGTCACTTCTAGAATAAGTATCCAGAACAACACAAGCTAACTAATGAAAAAGAAAAAAACTCAGCCCGCGCCGATCATGTTGTGGAGGGATATGAAAGCGCAGAGGTATTATTGTTCACTATATGATAGATGATAGATGGATTCTTGCAGGTTGCACATTTGATATATGTCGATGGAAGCACTGGTTTATTGACTATAAGGCAGTTGATGGAAGTAGTGTTTTTGGAGTGGGTTCAATCATGTTCAGGATGATAAACAGTGAAGTATAGTGATCGAATGGAGTAAGGCATGGTCCAGGGATTTGAAGGAACTTGATTTCGATGGGGATGGTTGACGATGAAAGTTGTGTATTCATAATCAAGGACACAATCATGAAAGTTCTATTAAAAAATAAAGTAATCATGGAGAAGGTAGTTAAGTAAGGCAGCTTATACACATTGCTAGAATCAACAAAGCATGATTTTAATGAGAAGATGATTGTTTGTGAAACTCAGAATAAGATGACTAGAGATATTCAAGTTCGAGGTGGAGTTGCTGAGTCTAGAGTTTCAGGAAGAACACAATCTGTTGAGATTGAAGGGCAGATTGTGCTGGAGGTCCCAAGGTAGTTTGATCAAGAAACCAACAAAGAAATAAGGTTCAGTATTTTCTCATGGTAAGTAACTATTGGAAGACAAAGACTGCTAAAGAATTGAATACAAGAACCAAGTTGAAAAATTGTTTTACCTAATAGTTTTTAATTCAATATTAAGTAGGGGTAGTTTGTCTTTTGCCTCTTTTCTTTTTAGTTAGGATAAGGAGATATAAGATGTTTACAATTATTAGGTCTCTAACTATGTATCCTACTTGGATTTGGATGATTGCCTATAAATAGTCTAAAGGAAGGAATAGAGAGGACATCAATTAGAGAAAGAGAACTTAAGAAAAGTTGAGAGATAGAATATAGAAGGTCACTACTAAAAATGTGTACTATCATGGCGCTTGTACGGAAGCCCCGTGATAATTGATTAACTATCACGGCGTTTAACAAGTGCCGTGATAAATGGGAAAATACCACGGCGCCTAAAAAGTGCCGTGGTATAGGATCTTTAATGACGCTTAATGGGCGCCGTTAGATATATAATTTTCACGGTGCCTATAAAGCGCCGTGATACACATCTATCATGGTGCCTAAAAAGTGCCGTGGTATTTAACTTTCACGGCGCCCATAAGGCGCCGTGATATACTTTTCTAGGCGCCCATATGGCGCCGAGGTAGGGGCCCTATATAAAGGACCCAAAAAAACGAGGCCATGTCACTTCTCTCTTACTTTTCTCACCATTTTTCCTCTTCACTTCCAGCCGCGGTTAGTCTCCCCCTTCCATCATTTTCACCATTTTTTCTGGTAAACAAGGTATGTTTAAGCTTTTAAACTAGTTTTTGTGACTAAAATTAGATTATTCATTGTCTTAACCATGATTTTGACTAATTATTTGTAAACATTTCATGTTTTAGGTTATATTTGAAAGAGTTTATATTTGGAACCCTAATTTATCAAATGTGAATATCTTAAGCATGCATTGATAATCTTTATTCTTGTAATGCCGAGTTAGACTATTTATTTAGTAAAAATCTTATTTTTGGGTATGTTTTGCTATTTAAGTGCAAATTAATCCGAATTTTTTATTAATTTGTTGCTATTTTTTTTATTTATTTTAGGTGAAATGTGAGTTCATTTAGTTATAAAAAGTTTCAAATTGAAGGTGTGTTATATGAATTTATACCAATTTCATACTAGAAATCATATATTAGGTTATGCTTTTTAATTTCCATCCTTAGTGTCAATTAATCCAAATTTATGCAATTTTAATTGAATATTGTGTAGTTTTTAGAAATTTACATATTCAATGTTTAATTTAAAGTATTGTAGATTATAGATGTTTAATTTTATTTATCATTTTAATTTGCGTATAGGTTTTAATAAAAGTTAGAGTACTTAGATTATTTGTAAATTAGCAAACTGAGCAAACTGAGGTATGTTTTCTCAAATTTTTTTCTTTTATTGACTTATGCATGTCACTTTCACATTGGTTTTATCTTATTATTTTCGAAAATTTAAACTAGATGAGATATGATATCATATAGGAAATTGTATGTTGTGGTGATATGATGATGTTATAATTGTGTGGGATTGGTTAAGTTTATTATTTGTGTTGATATTATTTTGTCATATGTTATATTTGGTTGATTGACAAATTGTTTGTAACAAATGAGACTATTTAAGAATAAATTAAGTTCTGAATTTGGTAGTACTTAGAAATATAAAAATAATTTGTAATGAATGTTAATTTATAATTGGTGGTTTAGTTACTCAATTTAGTTAATTTTTTATATTAGTTGTTTATTTTTTATTTTTTTTCAATTGTACTTAGAATAGATAATGAATGGATATTGGCGGATAGACTATCGACTGAATATAGAAAGGGAGTTAATAGCTTTTTGGAGTTTTCTATTGAAAATGTCAAAGATTCCAATTTAATTCCATGTCCGTGTATTAAATGAGGAAATTTGCAAAAGATAGGTGTTAAAAGGATAAAAGAACACTTATATTTCAATGGAATAGATCAAAGTTACAAACAATGGATTTGACATGGTGAAAAGGTTCCAATTACCGGATTTTCGTCAAAGAAAAGTATAAGAGATGATTATGAGTTAGATTTAAATGGTGATCTTTTTAAAATGATTGATGATACACAGTATGAAACAGATGTAGATCCTATTAAGTTTCAATCATTACTTAATGATGCTGAGAAACCGATCTATCCGAGTTGTACGAAATTTATAAATTTGTTTGCATTATTAAAATTGTATAATTTGAAAGCAAGACATGGATGGAGGAGTGATAAGAGTTTTTCATATTTGTTAGCTTTACTAGGAGAGATATTGTCAAATGATAATGAGATGCCACCTTTCTTTTATGAGGCTAAAAAGAATTTATGCTCATTGGGTATGCAATATGAGAAAATTCACACTTGCCCAAATGATTGTATTTTATATCGAAAGAAATTTAAAGATGCAATTTGTTGTCCAGTATGTGGTGAGCCTAGGTAGCAATAGAATAAGAATTCTAAAGAGGTAAAAGTCAGAACCCCTGCTAAGGTTTTGTGGTATATTCCTCCAATTCCTCGTTTTACCCGTCTATTCCGAAATCGTGAGTATGCTAAAGATCTAATATGGCATGCGAATGAGAGGATAGAAGATGGTAAACTTAGACATCTAGCCGATTCACTGACTTGGAAAATAATAGATTACAAATGGCCTTCTTTTGGAAGTGATCCAAGGAATCTTCGTCTTAGTCTATCTGCGAATGGTGTTAATCCTCATACAACTCTAAGTAGTAAATACAGTTGTTGGCCTGTAATGCTTGTAATCTATAATCTTCCTCTATGGTTATGTATGAAAACAAAGTTTACACTTCTTACAATGTTAATATCAAGACCTAGACAACCTGGTAATGACATTAATGTATATTTAGCCCCGTTTACTGATAAGTTGAACAATTTGTGGAATGATGGTGTGAAAGCCTATGATACAAATAAGAGTGAAGATTTTACTCTCAAGGTTGTCTTACTATGGACAATCAATGACTTTCCTACATATAAGAATTTGTCTGGGTTTTCCACTAAAGGATATAAAGCATATTCTATTTGTGATGAGAAAATAAGTTGTCAGTTCTTAACACATGCTAGAAAATTGAGTTATATGGGCCATAGAAGATTTTTACCTCGCAAACACAGAAATTGGAAAAAAGCATTTAATGGTTCTCAAGAATTTGAATTAGCACCACAACCTTTAATTGGGGACAGAGATACTAGAAACAGTCTCTAAGCTCGAATTTAGGCTTGAAAAGGTTAAAATAAGTGATATCAGTAAGAAAAGAAAAAGACGCAATAATGTGAAGGTTGTAAAAACCCCAAAGAGTTGTTGGAAGAAGAAATCTATATTCTTTGAGTTGGAGTATTGGCAACATTTACTTCTGAGACATAACTTAGATGTCATGCATATTGAGAAGAACATATGTGATAGTATAATTGGAACTTAATTAAATATTTCAGGGAAGAATAAGGATAGTATTGGTGCCCGAATAGATCTTGTTGACATAGGTATTCGAAAAGAGTTAGCTCCTAAAGTGGGGGAGAAGCGAACATATTTACCCCATGCTTGCTTCATATTAAAAAAGGAAGAAAAATATCAATTGTGTCAATCTTTATTTAATGTGAAGGTTCCTGAAGTCTATTCTTCTAATATTAGAACATTAGTGGATCTGAACAATTTGAAACTAGTTGGACTTAAATCTCATGATTGTCATACACTAATACAATATCTACTACCTACAGCGATCAGGTCCGTATTACCTAAAAATGTTCGATATGCAATCACCAGATTATGCTTATTTTTTAATGGAATTTTTTCTAAGGTGGTCAATGTATCCAAGTTAGACGAACTACAATGTGAACTTGTTGTAACATTGTGCATGTTCGAGCAGTTTTTTTCTCCTAGTTTTTTTGACATAATGATACATCTTACTGTATATTTGGTTAGAGAAGTAAAGTTATGTGGTCTTGTTTATTTGAGATGGATGTATCCATTTGAGAGATACATGAAAATTCTAAAAGGATATGTTAGAAATCGAAGCCAGCTAGAAGGATGCATTGTAGAGTATTATATCGCAGAAGAAGCTATTGAATTTTGTTCTGAGTATTTGGCAAATGTAGAAGCTATCGGAGTACCCACATCTTCAAATATTAATAAAAGCGTAAGTAGTGGTGTCGTGTGTACAGTTAAACGAGAACAACTAGACCAAGCATATCATATTGTGTTACAAAATATAGCTGAAGTCCAACCTTTCATCAAGTAAGTTTTATTGTGAATTAGATTTGTATTGATTGAATATTGAATTCTTTAATAATAATAGTTTACTTTGGGGATGATTTGTTGAAGGGAGCATATAAATTGGATCAAATCACAATTCTCAATAAAATCAAAAAGAGAGAAGTGGATCTATGATGAACATCATCGAACTTTTATTAGTTGGTTTTGTGAACGGGTAATTCCAATTAGTTGTTACAATTAATAATTTTATTTTATTTTTTTCCCTATTTTAGAGTATGAGTACTAATATGTTGGGTTTTCTAATTGTTAATTTTGCATTTTGAATAGATTGTAGTAGAAATGAACAAGACAACACATAATCTATCGGATACATTGAAATGGATATCACGTGGACCATCATTGGATGTAATTAAGTATAATACTTATCAAGTTAACAGTGTTCATTTTTGCACAAGAGACCGTGACAACATAAAAAAACCCAAAATAGTGGGGTAAGTATTGTTGCAAAAACCATACAATTTTCAAGTTCGAAGGATAAAAACCCAATAGAGGGTGATATGGTATACTATGGCATTATCGAGGAAATTTGGGAACTTGATTTTGTCACATTTTAGTTCCCGGTGTTTATGTGTCAATGGGTGGAGAGTAACCATGGGGTTAGAGAAGATGAGTTAGGCTTCACTTTAGTTGATCTAAACCGGATCAGTCACAAGAATGATTCATTTATATTGGCAACACAAGCAAAATAAGTATTTTATGTCAATGATCCACTTGATGCTCGATGGTCAATTGTTCTTGCAACAAAACCAAAAGAATATCAAAATTTAGGAGTTGAAGATGAGAACGAAATACTTGTTGCTCATGAAATATTCTCAAAAGGAGTTTCGATGGAGGCTTTGATAGAAGACGTTAATGAAGATGATGTTACATGTTTACGAGATGATGGTGAAGGTATTTGGATTGATAATCAAAGAAATAAACTAATGAGGTACAAATCAAATAAGTTATATATTTTTGTTTCATTTTTATATCTTTATGGATTGATGTTTTGTTTTTTTAAATATACTATCTCTTATGTTTACATGCTTATTATTTTCTATCTTAATTTTTGATCTACATTTGTGGTTTTATTATTTAACAGGTAATTATTGACATAGAAAATGAAGGTGCAGATGATGTTTATCAATTTACACTATTATAAAGTAGTCAAGGTGAAAGAAAACACAAAAAGAAACCAAGAGGAACGACTCAAATAAAGGAGTTGATTATAAAAAGAAGTGATAACAAAAAAGAAGTTGTCATGTACAATGAATAGGGACAACCAATTGGGGATAAAGGTAAACATTTGGCGAGCTTTTGTGGCCTTATGGTTCGTCGTAAGATCCCAATAAACATTAATAACTGGACGCTTGTACCAACGGACCTAAAAGATGAGCTCTGACATATAATATTGGTACGAACATGAATCTTTTTATTTCATATTAATTAGAATATATATTTGGTATTAACATTATTTATTTTACATTGTAAGAAACATTTGTATTATACTACAAAGGAAAAAATAAACTTTAAAAAGTTGTGGGAAAATGTGGAGAGATTTTAATTCTAGGATTACAACTGAACTGATTTATGAGTATAGACATACTTGTCCAGAGTTATTAGAGCACCCTCCAGCATCATATGCACCATAGATTGAACCTCAAGTTTTGGATGAGTTTGTTAAGAAAAGAGTAAGTGCAGAATGGGAGGAAGCTAGGAGAGTACAACAGGGAAGTGCAACGCAAAATAAATATCCACATCGTATGTCTCACTTGGGTTATGCTGGATTAGAAGCTAAGATTGAAAAAGACGAAGGCCGATGTGGTATTGATAGATCCGAGCTATGGAGGAGATGACGCGTCCCTAAAAAAGGAGGTCATACTGAGAAAATCAAAGTGATAGTTGATAGAATTGTAAGTTGTTTATTACAACATATTAATTATATTAATTTGTAATTTTGTTAAAAGTATAGCATAGTCTAATATTCAATTCTATACATGTTTTGTAGGAAGATTATAATCAACAATTCCAAGAGAGAAATCTCGAGATAGACGGTTCTAATGATATCTTAATAATGACTTTAGGCACTCCTGAATATTCTGGACGTGTACGGGGAATAGGATTTCACGTTAACTACAGACAATATTTTCATTAACCTGCTCCAACAAAGAAGCAACAATCATTTGATTTGAAACAATGGCCAGATGAACAAACACGCAAGATGCAAAAAAAACTTAAAGAACAAGAAGAACGGTTCAAAATAGAAATTGCTAAGATTTAAGCAGGACAACAAAGTAATGTTGGTAGTTCTAATACAACTCCTTCACGGCCAGAAGTTCAAAGGGAAGAAGTGCAACCACAAGAGATACATGTAAATCCAATGGTGGCTGTAGGAACATCTTCACTACTCAAAAAAGTATGTTTATATTAGTTTCTTTCTTATTTGTTTATTAACTACTTGTATTTATAAATTATGTTTGATTTCTATATTGTAGGACTGACCATGCAAGCTTGCAGTGGGGTCTCATGATAACATAGTTGCTTTAGGACATGTACAAGAGTCAACCTTATCAACTATTATTTACGGCAGAGAATTGGGGAAGAATAATTTTTGTGTATCAGTAGAGGTTGTTCTTGATGCTACAGCCCTAATTCCTATTTCAAATCCAAATGATGATACAAGGTTGGTGGGTAATACACTTGGATCGCATCTTGCATGGCCTAAGATGCTTGTCATCTTTGAAGATAATTTGGTATGCAGACCCATTTTTCAAATAAATTCATCCTTTATT
>JXTB01000010.1:1108695-1147854 GCA_002914805.1 Parasponia andersonii
TAGTCTTTGATGATCATGTTAGTTTGGCTTAGAAAACTAATATATATATATATATACTTAGTTTATATAGACTATATGGATATGATTATGATCAAGTTATTACTTTAATTTAATATTAATATGTAAATATATATTTATACTCCATTTTATTTCAAATATTTGGTGTATGTAATGAATTTGGATTACATTTATAAAATTCCAGGGGGGTAGTATAGACATATAAGTTACAAATACTCCCTGAAAATATGTACCACGGTGCTTATAAGGCGCCGAGGAAGATTTTATCTACCAAGGCGCCTTAGAGGCGCCGTGAAAGGCATCTTCTACGGCGCCTGTTAAGCGCCTTGCGCCGTGGAAGAAGCCTTTCACGGCGCCTTGGTAGACCTTCCACGGCGCCTTATAAGCTCCTTCGTAACCAAAGCTTATTACGGCACCTGCAACCAAGGCGCTTTTGTGGTGTGAAAGGCATTTCAAAGCACTTATAAAGCACCTTGAAAAGTTTTTTTTGTTATAGTGGGTGGTCTTGAACTTAATTGAAGAGTTTAAGTCTTTAGTGTTATCTTTTTTTCTTAATAAGAAGAAGTTTCTTTATTGATTTTAATAAGTAAACGTAGCAATATTTTATTGCTGAATGTTAAAAATTAGCTATTTTTTGTGGTCGTGTGTGTTTATGTTGTACTTGCTGCTTTAGTTAATGGATTGTCAATTGCCACATTATTCCTGCTTTGTCTACCGTGCATCGATGGGATATCCAGCATTCGACCATATTTTCATACTGTCAGAGTGAGCTTCAAACAACAACTCTACAGGCCCTCCGTCTTTCCACTTGTGAAAGAAGCTTTATTGGGAGAAAAGTGCTTTTTGGCGTGTTGTATCGAGCTCAAGGAGGAGTTAATGTGTACATTTTGTATTATACGACACATATGAGGAGGAAGTAATCGAAGAAAGAGCTTGAGTACTTGTGATGTGTTTTGGCATGGTTGATCTGGCATAACCATTCCATGGGATAAAGTGAGAAGCCATGTGGAATCTCTCCAACACACTTCCATGTGGTTACACGATTATGTGGAATCTTTTTTATGGTTTTCTTTGTTAACGGTTTTTAAACTGGTTTTCAAATTTCTCATTATAAATTTCCCTATACAAGATAAAACTTTCTAACTTTCAATTTTAGAAGCCTTTATAATTTGAATCAATTACTCTGAGTGGTTTGGAATTAGTGACCAGTGATCTAGAACCTTTTCTTTTTTTTTTATAATTTAGTAATCATCACAGGAAAAGATCCAATGAATGAGAAGTGAGATATAATACCTTACACCATTGTAGATCTCTCTGGATTTGAAGAGCTGCTCTAGGGATGGGATCTGGCGGTAAAGGAGGTGAACCAGGACCTGGCTTATATGGCGGTGGTGGCATAGTAGTACAACTTGCTATTATTGCTTGCTTGTCATGAAGCCCATAGATAAGACTAAAAACTTCCGCTTGACGAATTTGAATAGCATACGAAAAAACGTTTAATGCTATATGATGAGGCCACAAAAGTTCTGGATTCGCTTTTGCTAGGCTTTTAATAAGCTCAACATTCCCACAATGGACGGCTGGGATCATAGCACCATGTACTCCAGCATCTATGATTAGCTTATGATCTGAAGTACTTGCTATCACTTTGCACATGCGATTCAAGAGTTCATGGGCTTGGACATGGACCGATTTCAACTCATATATATGCTTGACATCTACATTAATATTAGTGAGGGATTATTCGAACATTCTTATAACAAGATATTGAAGAGAAAGACCGAGCTTATGTACGGATAAGGTTACCACAAACGATCTAGCTTACCCAAAAGTTTGAGAAGACATGAAACCATGTAGCCCGACAGACCGAATATTGCTGTAAAAATAGGTTCATAATTTATTAGATGTACAAGCGATCACATATATAAGGATATAGTTTAGAGACACACATATTAGTCGTCCGTTCACATATATAACTAGATATTTTTTTTGTTAGCTAAAAACTTGATAAGAAGTTTGAATTAGATGCAAAGTATAGAGCTCAATTGAGCTAAGACCAATACACAATCATTCAACTTTCAATCGTTACTTAACACTCATATTTCAGGAAAATAATTTCAGTATTTAGAAATACAAGTCAAATTATCACTGTTGCAAGTAGTTAAATGTTTCATCAATTAATTCTGTAGGACCCGCCTTTTATATATTTATCATTTTTAATCATGCTTTCAATTGATTTAATTTGTGAACTTTCACTAAAAAAAAAAGTCACTACTTAACGATAACTTTCGTTTTTATTTTATTTTCTAATTATGGACTAAAGATAACATGTTATTTAGTCTCTGTAAAGCATTTAGTCACCAATTGTAGAATATATTGTTTTATAAGATGTCCTATTTTCCCACGTACCTCTCCCGGAAGGCTGAAAGACCCCTGATCTAATTACAGTTATATCCTTATGACTTAGGGTGTCGTCTATGGTTTTGACGTCTATAGAAATGTGATTCTTCGCGCAATCAGGCACGTGTATACCTGAAATTTTTTTTAAAAAAAAGGGTAAATATTAGAGGAGAGTAGTTATTATTGTAAAAGAAATAGGGAGAGGAAATTGGTCATTTGGAATGCATATTATTGGAGAATTTCTTTTTTAAAAGACAAAATGGAAAAAAAAATAAATAAATTGGACACTAACGGTCATATATCCAACGCTGCCAAAATCTCAACTGGCCTACACTAGCAAATACTCTGGAATGTGCTAATGAAACCACAGGGGATCTCCATTGACCAAAAGGAGTAATAGCCAAACGAGGGCAACGCTCCAGCAAATGCAAAGCGATATCTGTACGTAGTATTATTTATTTAGCACATGTCGAAAAAGCAGTATTTTAGCTTAGTTATCATAAAAATGAAAAGAAAAAGAAAAAAAAGAGCATTTTAATTGACAAAATTAAGCTTAGGTAATTCAGAAGTAGTCTTACCAAACTGTTTCCATTGTACACATAGGGACATAAGTTCAGAGCCCTGCTTCCCATTCTCTAGCGATATTAGATCTTCTAGTGGCGTGACAGAATAAAGAAAGCGGGCCATGTGCGGTTGGCAACGGCAACCAGCATGTACAACTGGAAGGCGACCATATACGTGAATTCTTACCAGCTTTTTGTTCTTCCTGATCAAGCATTCCGCAATGGAAATGTTTCCGAATTCGACTGCAATTGCAAAAGCCGTCATGCCATCCCCCCGTTTCATTTCCAGGTCCTCTTCGGTCATCAATCCGACCAACTTCTCCACGATATGAACATGTCCAGCAGCCACTGCAACGTGAAGCGCATTCTTCCCAGAAAAAGTGATTCTTGCACTCACCGCATCAGGATGTTTGGCAAGAAAGCCCTCTGCGGCCTTCCAGTCACCAATCTGCACAGCTTTGAGGAGCGGCTCGTACCGATGAAAGCCGACTACTTCGTTTAGTACTGCACAATTAATTTTTAATCTGGTTAAAAGAAATATATATATATATATATATATATATATGAGCACCAAGTATTTTTTTTTTTTTAATACCCTGCACATAGATATATTTTGACAGTCAAAATTTATTACCTATTTTTTTTTATCATAAAAAATATTTTTAAAAAAATACTTAATGAATTAGCAACCTCTATATATCTATATATATATTAAAAGGCATGTTTCATAGAACATAGAGGGATAGAGTTTGACGAGTAATGAGAAAGGAATGAAAAATATCATTTTTTTTCTAAATTTCAATAATTATGTGACCGATTTAAAAACACATATAAAGGGATGGAAAAGTAAAATACTTTCCTTATTTCCATTCCTATTATACTTGAGTTTTGCAATTAATCTAATTATGACGCTTATTCGACATTTTTACTTGGAAAAAAAAAGTTATGGGCTCAGTTTAGAACTTGAATATACGGAAAAAATTTTGATAAAAAAGTCAAGGAAAATAAAAGGGAAAATACATTTTTTAAAATTTTATAAAAATTTATTTTAAAATTTATGACTTTACTAATAATTAATATGTCAGGATTCTATACATTAAAAATCTAATTTTTAGATTTCTTCAAAAGAAAAACCTCTATTGTTTTTTTGTTAGAAAAAATAATGAAATCTTTTAGATTCTTTTAAAACATAAATAAAATAAAAACCCCAAAAAGCCCTTGGTCAAATTGTATGCTTTTTTTTCCCCACCTTTTAGTAGAAATTTAGGAATATTAAATCACCTGGCTTTGAATCATCTTCAGATTCGATCTCCGAGTCATTGCAGTCACCAACTATCTTATCCTTCGAGTAAGTGGATGCCAAAGTGTCCCAAGCAATCTTGGCGGAGTTGATGTCTTGAATCAGAGCAAACGCTGGCCCGTCGCACGAAATCTGTATTGCGTGTAGAACAACCGCATTCTTTTTCCTCCAAGCCCTGACTTGAGCTTCATCACCAGTAGCATCAGGCTCATGATCAGCATCAACAATAATGTCCCACAGATCTTGGCTCATTAGGTAAGTTTTCATCTGAATGCTCCATTTTACGTAGCCTTTCTTACCGATAAGGGAATCACTAACAATTGCATTCCAGTTCATACTGCTAATATAGATCTGAAGAGAAGAAAAAGTACTATGATCGATTTGACTAGCAAGTGTTATTAGAATGAGACTCCAGCTCGAAACTGATTATATATAGAAAGACCATATAGTTAGACAAAAAATACCATTACTTTTCAGTTTTTGTTTCGTGTCGACTAAACTTAATAAATAATTAGATTTTTTTTATAAAAAAAAAAACGCCTAGCATGCATGAAAAGGCAAGGACGGGGATCATTGAATCTTATGTCTGAATAGACTAAGTGATTTTGTTTTAATTTTAGGCATTCCAATACTTCCTAATTTATCAAAAATTAAGAGAAGATAGGGACTCACGACTAAATTTAGTTATGGGTTCCACATGCATCTATATTAATATGGTGTTAAGCACCACAAGTATTATTGCTTTCAATATTTTTCTATAATTTTGTAAGAGAAATTTTTTGTACATACAAAAGGGATACTTATTTATTTTAAAACCAGTATGTTTCTTAAAAATAGAAACAGCACTAATCAATTTCTAAAAATCTATATTTTAACCTAAAACTTCACTGGTTTTCTCTATATGTCCCTATTTGGCATTCACCACTCAATTTTTTTAATTTATTTTTTTCAACCTAACAATTACCTTTTTAATTAGATTTAAAAAAAAAAAAAAACGCCTAGCATGCGTGAAAAGGCAAGGACGGGCTGGGATCACTGAATCTTATGTCTGAATAGACTAAGTGATTTTGTTTTAATTTAGTTTTAATTTTAGGCATTCCAATACTTCCTAATTGTCAAAAACTAATTGAAGATAGGGACTCACTACTAAAAGTAGTTATGGGTTCCACATGCATCTATATTAATATGGTGTTAAGCACGACAAGTATTATTGCTTTTAACATTTTTCTATAATTTTGTAAGAGAAATTTTTTGTACATACAAAGGGATACTTATTTATTTTAAAACTAGTATGTTTATTAAAAATAGAAACAGCACTGCTCAATTTCTAAAAATCTATATTTTAACCTAAAACTTCACTGGTTTTCTCTATATGTCCCTATTTGGCATTCCCCACTCAATTTTTTTAATTTATTTTTTTCAACCTAACAATTACCTTTTTAATTAGATTTTTTTAAAAAAAACGCCTAGCATGCGTGAAAAGGCAAGGACGGGCTGGGATCATTGAATCTTATGTCTGAATAGACTAAGTGATTTTGTTTTAATTTAGTTTTAATTTTAGGCATTCCTATACTTCCTAATTTGTCAAAAACTAATAGAAGATAGGGACTCACTACTAAATTTAGTCATGGGTTCCACATGCATCTATGTTAATATGGTGTTAAGCACGACAAGTATTATTGCTTTTAACATTTTTCTATAATTTTGTAAGAGAAATTTTTTGTACATACACAAGGGATACTTATTTATTTTAAAACCAGTATGTTTATTAAAAATAGAAACAGCACTACTCAATTTCTAAAAATCTATATTTTAACCTAAAACTTCACTGGTTTTCTCTATATGTCCCTATTTGGCATTCCCAACTCAATTTTTTTAATTTATTTTTTTCAACCTAACAATTACCTTTTTTATTCTTTTTGTCGGGGAGAGAGACTGTACTTGCCCCTTCTTAACATTAGGTTTTCATTATAAAATAAAATAAAGTAACTTGTCTTCGGAGGGGAAAAAAATGATAATAGCACTGGAACATAAGTAGAATGAAAAGTCAATTTTGCATAATTTTCTAAAACTTATATAAGCAATTTCTCTAATTTTGAACGAAATAATATCTTCGTGGAAAACCCAAAAATAAATATGACAATTCAGTAATATTCTTTCCAATATAATTAATACCAAGCTACTTTTATATAACATTAAAACCGGTGAAGAGTTTTTAATACAAACTCGTGGAATAAGATGCCATCCGCATTGCTTTCTTAAAATTTTAAGCATAATTTTAAAACGAATGTGGACGGTTTGAAAGCTTCTGCAAATTAATTGAGTTGAGCACTTTTTCCGAATGTGGACCACAATATTAAAGATGCTAATTTGGCATTTTCCTCGAACATGGAGGTGGTGGTAGATGATCACAATTTACAAAGACTAGAAAGACTTCAGCACGAGTCTCGAAAAAAGTATACTCATTCTAAAATGCCAAGCACTTAAAAGAAGAGGGAAAAAAAAAAGTACAATCAACTGTCCTGCTGTAGAAAGTGTAGATGCCATCGTCAAGTTGGCTACACAAGTAACATTTACAAAATGCCAAGATGTTTGAAAAAAGGGCTAATGCATTATTGATCCCTACCTATTAGCATTTTAGCGTACTAATCTCTAATTGTTTTTTCCTATTTTCTAGTATCTAATATTTTTCTTTTTGATATTGTTATTCTTTTTGATATAAATCATCCAAAATTTGGTTTAAATCCATTTGAATAGAAAAAATTTTGCACCAATAATCTCTTTAAGTCTTTTAGTAATTTGTTCTTTTTTTTTTTTGCATTCATATCTCCAATTATTAATGTTATATTTACTAATCTTTCTAAAAATTAAAATTTAAAGTCAAATTTTAGAAAAAACAATTCATTTAAAAACCAAATTCAACTAAAAAAAATCATACTAAAAAAAACCTTTATGTCTAACTATAATAATTCTTATAGATTAAAAAAATTACTTTTACTATTTTTAAAACTAAAAATGTTTCAGATCCATCTTTTTTTACTAGCCAAATTTAATTGAAAATTTATTATATCCATTAAATTTTCATTTAATTTTGAATGGTTATTCTAAAATATAAATTAATTATTTACCTAAATAATATATCAAATAAGCCTATGGAAATTTTTATAGATTTTTTTATTTGTTTATGTTATTCTAAAAAAAATAACTAATAGTGTACATGTAAAAAATACTATAGTTAAGCCTAGAGATTTTGTAAAATTTTTTTTCATTTTTTTTGCCAAGCAGTTTCATTGTAATATATTTTATTTTAAGAGATATATCACTATAATTTTGATAAGAATTATTGCCAAAAAATTAATTCGAATACAAAAAAAGATAAGGGACTAAATTGTTAAATAATTTAAACTATAGAAATCAATAGTGCAAAATTTCTCATATTTAAATGAATTCTAATATAATCTTTGATAAAATATGCGAAAAGAATTAATGATGATAAAAAGAAAAACATTAGATACTAGAATACCACAAAAAAAATATTAAGAACTAATATGCCAAAATGGTAATAGGTTGTTAAGCAATGATACTAATTACCCTTTAAAAAATGCAAAAAGAAAGATGTCATTTTGTTAGTAAAAGGAATCACCCTCAAAGGCCTATAAATTAGGGGTTTAAAGGGATATCTTATCAAAAAATGATAAATATTACAAATATACGGTACATAAAAAAATATCTCTTTGGCACAGAGAAATGTTAAAAGAATTAAAAAAATACAGAGTCAAAATGCAATGGCACTTTTGTAATTTTGACCATTATTTGTAAATCGCTTATTATCTTAAAGTGTAAAAGAAAACCTAAAATGTCCTCGAGCAAAGAGGACATATGCTTTCTTCTCTCTTTCCTTACCTAGTTTGCATCCGGCCATTCTGATTTTGGTTTTATTTTTTCATTTTTTATTCTTTTCCTTTTCTTCTTTTTTTCATTTTTTTTCCTTTTTTCCCCCTAATTATTCCTATTTTTTTCCTTCTTTTATTTTTTTTCTTTCCTTTTTTCCTCTCCTAGGGATAATGTACTACAATTTTTTAAGAAAATTAAACTGGTTACCATCATTCCCATTTTTTTATTTTTTCATTTTTTGTATTCTTTTCATTTTCTCCTTCTTTTTATTTTTTTTTCCCTCTCTCTCTCTCATTCTTATCTTTTTTTTTCCTTCTTTTATTTTTTTCTCTCCTATGGGTAATGTGCTACAATTTATTTTTTTAATAAATTTCTTACCAATTACCAATATAGAATTGGTTATTGGTCATTAGTTACTAATTACTGGTAACTGGTTTCCAACCACTAATTTGGCTTCTCAGCTCATTTGTTTTGTTTTTAATTTTTTTTTCCTTTTTCTATTGTTCTTTTCCATTGAGCCATATTCCTTCCTTTTTTTTTTTGAAGCATTTTTTTTTGTTTCTTTTTTTTCTTCTTTTAATTGAGCTATTATTTTTTTTTACTATATACTAATAACCGATATAGTTACTATTTACCAATATTTAATTACTTTAGTTTCTATTAGATTGGTGCTAATTACTAGTTACTAATTACTAATTTCATTATTGGTTACTCTAGTTACCAATTACAATTTACTTACTGGTTTCTAGATTGGTGGGTAGCTGCAAATACTAGTGAATAGTTATCACTTTAATTGTTAATTTCTAGTTACCATTTTTGGTATTAGTTTCTAGTTACCAGTTTTTAGTTACTAGTTTCTAGTTTTCGATTATAATTTCTAGTTAGCACATTCAGTTTGATTACTAGTTTCTGATTTACCATTAATCAATTTGATTATCAGTTATAAATTATCAATATGATTATGAGTTACCAAGTATAAGAATAATTATTAGTTACCAATTACAAGATTGGTTATTAGTTACTGGTAACCAGTCACTAATCAATTTTAGAAACTAGAAACTAGTACCTAGTCCTTAAATTAATGTCATCGGTAACTAGTTAAAAATAAAGACAAAGAGAAAAATAGTTGGAAAAAGAAAAAAAAANAAAAGTAAAATTAATGAAAAAAAAAACTAAAAAGGAACAAAAAAAAACATTGAAAAGCTAGAAACTAGTCCTTCAAATTAATATTATTGGTAGCTAGTAAAAAATAAAGACAATGAAAAAAATAGTTAAAAATAAAAAAAATAAAAAAAAAAAAAGAAAAGAAAATAGAAGAAGTAAAATGAATGGAAAAAAAAAACTAAAAAGGAATAAAAAAAAAACATTGAAAAAAAATTGAAAAGAGACTTAGACGTGTTCGAATCCTTCGTAGAAAGAAATGGACTAACAAACAAAACTGCTAAGTCATCTGGAAGTTGAGACATTTTTCCCCCCTTTTATTTTATATTAATTCGCTTTTTGGACTTTATTTTTTAAAATACCAATCTCATACCGTATGGACGACTTAATATCTTTTTGACCGTATATGTCTAATGCTTTTATGTATTTACCGTGTATTTCCTAATTTTCCCCTATAAATTACGAATCAACGTATGCATCAGGAACAAACATTAAAATCAACACACACAAGAATAAACAATATATTTTCTGATAATATAGAGATTTACAACTATCTTGCCTTAAAGTCTTTATTTTCCCGTCTATTCCTCTTTTTCTCTTATAGACTAATTTATTTCTAAAAGGTTTTATCCCTCTAAGTAAATCTATAAGATTCCAGATTTTGTTAGAGTACATAGACTCTAATGTGGATGCTATTGCCTTTTGCTAGAGATCTATACCAATATCATCTATTGTCTCTTTATAGATAAAATAATCAGATTCGAAGTTATAGGACTCTCCTATTCCCAAATACCAAATTGTCTCACAATCCTCTCACTACAATGAGAGTTCGATATATGTTAATTTTCCAGTAATTTATCCGTCCTAAGTGCTTACACTATTCTATCTTTTATAGATAGACTGATTACATCATCAATTAGTTCTTCAAGAAATAACTTACTTTGAGGTTAAATATTTCATATAGTTGTCTCCTAAGTAAGAGACATTTATTCTAACAAATACTTTTTTACTTCAGTTCTGTAGAAGTAACATCCTTCTATTTCTTTTGGGTTTCCTATAAATAGATACAATTCAGATTATTATTCCTACTTAGTTATTTTTCCTTTCAGCACGTATGCTGGACAGCCACATATATGAATATTACATAAACTAGCTTTATGTCCTTTCCATATTTCAAAATAGTATTGACTTAGATGAAACTCTATTAGTAGCCATGTCATCGACTCCAAGACATATCCTAAAAGATTTTGTAATAATGAATAATTGAACAACAACTTAAACATAGTAAAAAGTTTTTATTGTCTGTAAGATATTCTTAAGAATTCTCTATAAAAGTATTTAACGCTTCGATCCAATCGATGAGTCTTTATACTTTTCCTAATTGCTTTTTAGTTTCTGCTTTCATTTTTTTAAACTTTTTGAAAGAATTCAATTAGCAGTAATATTAGGAAAACATAACAAAATTTTGAATAATCATTCATAATGATATATTCAAAACTTTATTGAGCTTTATTGCTCAAGGACCTGCAGATAATAATATGTACTATTTTTAAATATTCTTGCACTCTTAGGTCTTTTCTAACAAAGGACCTTTTAGTCATTTTACTTTCCAAAAAGGATTCGTAGATTGGTAAAAGTATAGCTTCTAACAAGTTTAGATACCTATCTTTAACCAATCTTTGGATCATATTTAGGTTAATATAACCGAAATACAAATATATTTTATTCTTAGTACTTACTCACTTTCTTATGATTAGATTTATCATGTTCAATCTCATCATTATTAGTATCATACAACGAGAATAATATAGGCTAAAAAAAATGTTAGTTTGTGCAATTAAGAATATTATTCTTTCACATAGAAACTTTATCGTTAAGACAAATAGAATAATATCGTTTCATCAAATATGAAATAAAAATCAAATTTCTCTTAAATGCTTAACAATTTTTAATGTCTTAATTCATAGATTCATTAAATATAAATTTAAATATTTCTCATTTTATGTACTGACACTATAGTCATTGATCCTTACTCTTAGTGAACTAGTCTTTACCAAACCCTTTGGTTTCTATAGAACCCTCTACAACAGTGTGGTGCCCGAGATTCTCACATATATACTAAGCCAATAATAAATATATTCTAATTACATATTAGGCATCTAGGAGTCATTAATACTACTTTTATAGTAATATATTCATTCTTTATATTATGTGCATTTACATACATGCTATTATACTAATGATTGTCGAAGTATCCCGATGCAGTATAAAGGTTAGATACCCTTAGAGAGAGAGAGCTCAGTGTGCTAAAAGAACAAAGAATATATTTATGAAAACAATACTACGTGCACATGCATTAAGATTATGTTTGTTGATAACTTGGTCAAATAATAGTTTTTCGGTAAAGTGCAATTTTCACACTTTACGAAGCTGAATTAACTATATGTTTAACACATTAAATAGTTTTAATTCAATGTCTAGGACTCATTTATAGCACGTTATTTATCAACTCCAGATAAGCACGAGGTGACGTTCACGACACTGATTTTTGTTTTATTGTACTAAGTTAGCTTAGATTCAACCAATATCATTTTTGTGCATTCTAATTTTTAAGTATTAAAACTATATTTACATTATTAATTAGAGTCTAATTGACTTATTTATATGTTAAATGATTGGTTATGAGACTAGGTTTCACCAGATTATAATAAGACATGTCACATAGGATTATAGGTCAAAGTATGACTAGTTTTCACTTTCTATGCTAGGATTCACCAACTTTGTCTATACTTGAGTGTATGGGAATGATCAATAATATAGTGACTATGGTAAGAATGTTTTAGAGCTGGACACATGGAAAGTAATGTGCAAAATACCCAAAATACCACTTAGAATTTAAGTTATGTTATTTCTTAGTTATTAAGTTTCACTTTTAGACAAAACTGGTCATTTTCTTTCTCTTTCTCTCCAGCCATGATCTAAGCCTCTCCAACACCTTTATACACTTTTATCAACTTCTCTTAGCCATATCTAAGAGTTTTCAAGTAGTAAAACTCAAGTTGGCGCTCTAGAAAGTAAAATAGATCAAAACTAATCAAGGTGGTTCTACTAGTTCTTCTTCTTAGGTTTTGTTTTCTTATTTCAATTTTCTATTTATTCCTACTTAAATCATGGCTCCTTCAGGTCCTCTTAAGTCCAAAAATCTATTTCTAAGTTTTGGAAATCAGTTTGATAGAGATAGAAAGTAAGAAGTCTAGCAAAGACTCACATTACTCAAGATAAGATTTAGGTGGGATTTTGAATTTATAGTGAATTTATTTTGTTTCAGCTCTTAAACCAAACCTATTATGTGATGAATAATGGTCCTAGGAACCCTTATATATTGTTAGAAATATAACTTTAAGTGAAGGATTAAATTTAGACTTAAAGTGTCAAAGTTTACTATTTACGGATTTAAGCGTTTTTATATGTAGTAGATTAAGTTTTTTATATTTGTAATCTGATTTTTTAAACTTAGGGTGTATATTTTATTGATCCTATTATCTATTACACTCATTGGTGTTTTTTGTGATGGCACGCAAGTGTAAAAGTAGTTTTAAACTTTGTTTAAATCAAAATAAATTCAAATGCACTTAGGTTGTTCTAAATGATCCTCTTTGATGTGTATATGTGAGAATTGGCTTGTTTATTTTATTGCAGGTCTTAAACCATCATTTAAAAGATGTGGAAATGCCCTAGAATTAGGGGAGGTATCGTCCAAATACTATTGAAATGAAATAGCACCATTTAGAGCCAATTGGACTAGTTTTCACGAAATTATGTGCTATTTTGGATTATTTTGTACTAATGAATTAACATTCATATTTTAATACTTTTGAATAGTTTTTAAATTCTAGTTATTGGTTGTTAAGTATCTTAAGTGATTTGTACACTTATGAGTCATTTTAAGATCAAGTTTCCTAAATTGATGAAAGTTCTGATTTCGGTCTTTTTCAAGTTTCTTGATGCATTCTTTTGAAAAAATATGCATCTTAAATAATAGTATTTTTTGACAAGTGATTAGCACACCTATCTCTAAAGAATATTGACCATTTCTACTTTCAATTTTTATTCAGGACACGAGGTAAGTAAAGACTTACAACTGCATCACAAGAATTACATGAAAGATGTCATTGTGTGAACTTACTAATTCTTAAAAGTTATAAAATGGCATGTACATGGCACGTCTTGCATGGAAATTGAGAATTTCATTACAAAGTATTTGAAAGTTAGTACCATTGTACCAATTTTATAAGATAAATTTTAATGACAATTGCTAGTCTGTCGAAGCTGGACAGGTAAGGTTGTTAATGCAGACTCTCCCGTTAAAGCGGGACTTGCGGATCTTATGATGTGTCTCGCTGAAGCGGAACAATATTAACATAGTGTGGGATGGCCCTTTGATGAGAGATGGAGTTTTTAAAAATCTTACACGACGGTTGTACCTTATTTTTACTCTTGGCCAGAGTTTTTGCCCAACGTTATCATAGCCTATTGACTTACAGGACTAGCAATGTACTAGGTGGCCCAACTATGAGTATTTTTTTTTATAGAAAATGTATAGATTCAAATATTTAAGAAAGAAAAATATACTATGGAAAATTGATGAGATTTTAGAGCATATATGAGCATGCACAGTTTTTACTTACTGAGCTTTAGCTTATTTTAGCTTTTTGATGCAGATGAGAGGATATACTTTAGTGTTGAGTAGTTGGTTGTTTGGCCTACCTTTTGTCAACATGATCATATAAATATGGACGAGTTTAACCTATGGGCAATATTTTTTTTAAGATATTTTGGTATAACATAAATACTACTGCTGATGGCAAAATAGACTGGTGAAAACCTCTTTTGATTGCATATTTTGTAAAGACATTTTTAACAAGAAATTCCATGTAGTTGCTATTGTTTAAAGGTTTTTTTATAAAATAAAAGGTATGGATTAAGAAAGAATAATAATTCATAATTTGACTATATATGATAGTATAGTTAAACTAGGGGGTGTGACAGTATTAGTATCCGAGTAGAGGTTTAATCATTTCTGAAAATTGTCTATATGTGTATGATTATGTGACAAAAAGTTCAATCAATAAGTAATTTTTAATTTCTTGTGTCTGTATTAAATTTGATGTTGTATATTATGATATGTTATCTTTTTATTATTGGCTATTATGTGTGGATGTAAGTAAAGGGTCAACTGTACAGGAAATTATGTCAAGGACTAAGGGTCAAACTAGTGAGCAAAGAGGTGATAAAAAGGGTACTATTGAGAATGAAACCATCAAAGATGTTGCTATTAGTAGGTTGACAGAGTTAGTTGAGACACAAGCAAGACAATTAGAAAGGCTTATGGAAAGAGCGAAAAGATGTGGAGAACAAGTACCACTATAGGCCGTAGCTAGACAAGAAAATTATGAACCAGCTTATGAGAGGTTTAGAAAGAATGAGCATCCGGCTTTCAAGGGAGAAACTGATCCACTATTGGCAGAAGAGTGGATTCGGAGTATTGAAGATATCTTTGATGACATTAGAATCTTTGATGAGGAAAAGGTTTCATATACCACTTTTATATTCCAAATGGATGCTAGACACTGGTGGAATTCTATGAAATCCATCACTGATATTAACAGGCTTACTTGGAAGCAGTTTAAGGAGATATTCTATGGAAAATATTTTAGCAATGCACACATAATGATGAAGGTTGCTAAATTTGTTAATTTGAAACAGGAAAATATATCTCTTAGTGACTACATAAGGAAATTTGAAGAGTTATCTCGATTTGATCCGCACATAGTGAGTAGAAATAAGCTAAAAATAAACCAGTTCCTACAAGGGCTGAAGGTAGAAATTCATAAGGATGTAATATATCTGCTCATAAAGATATGCTATATACTGGGATTGCAGAGAAAGCACTTGAAGTAGAAGAGGTTGAACTAAGGGTTATAAAAGCTCGGGAAATTTGCAGGAATATAAACATAGTAAGGAGAAATACAACATTTTGAAGAAGATCTCAACCAGGGGACTAGTGGAAATTTAAAAAAAAAAAAGTGGCAACAAAATCAAGGAGAAAGACAATAGCCCTAAAAATGCCAAGCAAGTGGCCAACAAATACAATCAGCTACTATTCAGAGGATTGTTTGTCCTAAATATAGGAAAACTTATCGTGGAGAATGTTTGATGGGTTCTGGTACTTGCTTCTTATGTGGAAAGTCTGGTCACTTTGCGAAAAATTGTCCAAATATTTCAGATGAGCAAAAGAAAGTCCCAGCTCGTGTGTACATGATAACCTAATAAGATGATGAGGCAAACCCATCTATTGTAACATGTGAGATTCTTATCTCTGGTATTCCTGTTCATGCATTAATAGACTCATGGGCTACACATTCATTTGTATCACCTGAATTTGTGAGGAAATTGAGCAAAACACAAGAGTACTTGAATTTTAAATATTGTGTGACCATTCTATCAGAAGAAGCTTTATGTTCTGATCAAGTTCATAAGGCATATCCAATGTAAATAGTTGGTAAAGACTTGCGTGTAGATTTGATAAATATTGGATATGCAAGATTTTCAAGTTATTTTAGTTATGGATTAGTTATCTAAATACCATACTACTATTGATTACTAAAAGAAAATGGTAGTGTTTCAACCACCAAATATAGAGAAGTTCACTTTTGTTGGTACTAGTGGAAACTTAATAATTCCAATTATTTCCTCAATAAAAGCAAGGAAGTTACTAGAGAGGGTGCATGGGTTACTTGGCAAACATAACAGATACTAGAGAAGAGTTAAAAGTGAAACCAGAAAAAGTACCAGTAATTAATGAATTTCTTGATATATTTCCTGAAGATTTTTCTGGGTTACCACCTAATAAAGAGATAGAGTTTGTTATTGACTTATTGCCAGGTACGGCTCCTATCTCCAAGGCACCTTGTAGAATTGCTCCAGCAGAGTTAAAAAAAATTGAAAGTACAATTACAAGAGTTGTTGGACAAGAGTTTTATTCGCTCAACCATTTCACTATGGGGTGCTCTAGTTTTGATTGTAAAGAAGAAAGATGGGACGATGAGATTTTGTATTGATTATAGAGAGTTGAATAAGGTCACAATCAACAACAAATATCCCCTTTCCAGAATTGATGATTTGTTTAATCAACTGCAAGGAGCTTCTGTTTTTTCGAAGATTAATTTAAGGTCAGAATACCACCAGTTGAAAATTAAGGAAGAGGATATTCTAAAAATAGCTTTTAGAATTAGATATGGACACTATGAGTTTTTATGGTGTGCTTTGGATTAATTAATACCCCAACTGCTTTCATGGACATGATGAATAAAGTGTCCAAAGATTTCTTAGATAAATCCGTTATAGTTTTCATCGATGATATTTTGATTTACTCACACTCAAGGAAGGAGCATATAGAACATTTGATGACCATTTTGGGAATTCTTAAGGAAATGCAGTTGTATACTAAGTTTAAGAAGTGCGAATTCTAGTTGGAGAAAGTTATCTTCCTTGGTCATTTGGTTTCTAAATATGGTATTTCTATAGATCTAATAAAAGTTGAAGCTATAAATAATTGGCCAAGACCTACAAATATTTTAGAGATTCATAGTTTCTTGGCATTTGCTGGTTATTATAGATGTTTTGTTGAAAGGTTCTCAAAGTTGCCTTCTTCATTGACTCATTTAACAAAGAAGAATATGAAGTTTCAATGGAACGATAATTGTGAAAAGATTTTTGAAGAATTGAAGCATCATTTAGTAGCAGCCCCTATACTTTCAATACTATCTAGATCAAGAGGATTTGTTGTTTACAGTGATGCCTTGAAGAATGGTCTACGATGTGTCCTGATACAAAATGGCAAAGTCATTGCTTATGCCTTTATACAATTAAAGGAATATGAAAAGAAGTATCATACTCATGATTTAGAGCTAGCAGCAGTTGTTTTTGTAATAAAAATTTGGAGACATTATCTTTATGGGGAGAAATATGAGATCTACATAGATCACAAGAGTTCAAGTACTTCTTTACCCAAAAGGAACTGAATATGAGACTAAGAAGATGACTTGAACTAGTAAAAGATTATGACTATGAGATTAACTATTATCTAGGAAAAGCTAATGGGGTTACTGATGCTCTAAGTAGAAAATCATTGGCTACTATGACTATTAAGTATGTTGATATGAAGCATCTCTTAATGGATTTACATAAGTTAGAGTTAGAAATTATGCCTATAGTAGGTTCAACAAAAAGATTAGTAACTCTTACATTGCAACCAATATTTCAGAGAGTATCAATCAAGGCCAGAATACGGATCCCTATTTGATGAATTTAAAGAGTAAGATAAAATCCGGAAAGGAGGTGACCTTCCAGATTTCTAATAATGGTCTAATCAGATATGGAAATATATTATTTGTACTTGGTGGAATTATAAGAAAAGAGATTTTGATGGAAGCTCATACCACTTTTTACTCTGTGTATCTTGGTACTACAAAGATATATAGAGACTTAAAGATGTATTACTGGTGGCTTGGGATAAAGAAATATGTGGTTGAATTTGTAGAGTAGTGCCTCATGTACTAACAAGTTAAAGTTGGACATCAAAGACCCGCTGGGAAAATAAAGCCTTTAAATATATCCCAATGGAAATGGGAAGAGATTGTTATGGATCTTGTGGTTGGACTTCCTAAGACAACTAAAGGACATGATGCTATTTGATTGATTATGGATAGATATATCAAAGCATCTCATTTCTTTCTAGTTAGAATAACCTATAACTTGGACCATTTTTCTCGGTTATATGTCCAACAGATTATGAGACTACATGATGCTTCAAAAGTTATCATTTCTGGTTAAGATTATAGACGTACTTCAAAATTTTGGAGGAGTGTTCAAGAGGCAATAGGTACAAAATTGATATTTTGTACAGCTTTTCATCCTCAAACTGATGGGCAATCAGAGAGAACTATATATACTCTTGAAGACATGCTCAGAGCTTGTATGTTGGATTTCCATGGATCTTGGAGCAAATACTTACCACCTATAGAATTTACTTACAATAACAGTTACCAAACTTCGATTGAAATGCCCTCATGTAAAGCATTGTATAGAAGAAAGTGCAGAGCTCCTATTTATTGGGATGAGATAGGGGAGAGAAAATTTCTTAGACCATAATTAATATGAGAGAAAAATGAGGCAGCAGAAAAGATTTGAAAAAGGATACTTGCTGCTCAAAGTAGATAGAAACGTTATTCAAATCCTCAAAGAAGAAAACTAGAATTTAACGTTAGAAATAAAGTATTCCTGTAGGTTGCTCCCATAAAAGGAATGATGAAGTTTGGGAAGAAAGGAAAACTAAGTCCCAGATATGCAGGTCCTTTTGAGATAGTCGACAAAGTTGGAGATATTGCCTATAGACTTGCTTTATCACCTTCATTGTCAAATGTACACAATGTATTTCATGTCTCTATGTTAAGAAGGTATATTTCAAATCCTTCACATGTTTTGAATTATGAGCAATTGGAGCTAAGTCAAGACGTGACTTATGAGGAATATCCAATGAAGATTTTGGATAGAAAAGAAAAAGAACTTAGAAACAAGAAAATCCCTTTGGTCAAAGTACTGTGGAAGAACCACTAAGTAAAAGAGGCCACATAGGAAAGAAAAGAAGAGATGAAAAGTAAGTATCTACACTTATTTGGGTAAGCAAATTTTGAGGAAAAAATTTAATAAGGAGGGAAGAATCGTTTTTTATCTATCTTACTTTCTACACTTCTCTCAATTCCTCTTAGCCAAATCCAAGAGTTTTCAAGTAATAGAACTTAACTTGGAGCTCTAGAAAGTAAGATAGATCAAAACTAGTCAAGGTAGTTCTACTAGTTCTTCTTCTTAGGTTTTGTTTTCTTATTTCAATTATCTATTTGTTCCCATTTAATGGTTCTTTTATGTACTCTTAAGTCCAAAAATCTATTTCTAAACCTTGAAAATCAGTTTGATAGAGATAGAAGACAAGAAGTCTCTCAAAGACTCAAACTAGTCAATGTATGATTTAGATGGGATTTTGAATTTGTAGTGAATTTATTTTGTTTCAACTCTTAAACCAAACCTATTATTTGATGAATAATGGTCCTAGAATCCCTTATATATTACTTGAAATATAAAATTTAAGTGAATGATTAAATTTAGGCCTAAAGCTCTAAAGTTAGTTATCTATGGATTTAAGCATTTTTACGTGTAGGAGATTAAATTTTCTACATTTGTAATCTGATTTCTTAAACTTGGAGTGTATATTTTATTGATCCTATTATTTATTACACTCACTTGGTAGCTGAGTATAATAAAAGTGGTTTTAAACTTTGTTTAAATAAAAAGAAATTCAAGTGTACTTAGGTTGTTCTAAATGATCCTCTTTGATATGTATATGTGGGAATTAGCTTGTTTATTTTATTGTAGGTCTTAAACCATAATTTAAAAGATGTGACAATGTCCTAGAATTAGGAGATGTGTTGTCCAAATATTTTTTAAATGAAATAGCACTATTTAGAGCTAATTGGACTAGTTTTCACAAAATTATGTGCTAATGAATTAACATTCATATTTTAATACTTTTGAACAGTTTTTAAATGCTAGTTATTGGATGTTACGTACCTTAAGTGATTTGTACACTTATGAGTCATTTTAAGATCAAGTTTCCTAAATTGATGAAAGTTTTAATTTCGGTCTTTTTCAAGTTTCTTGATGCATTCTTTTTGCAAAATGTGCATCTTGAATAACAGTAATTTATGACAGGTGATTAGCACACCTATCTCTAAAGGATATTGACTTTTTCTACTTTCAATTTTTTTCAAGACACAAGATAAATAAAGACTTACAACTGCATCACAGGAATTATATGAAAGATATCATTGTGTGAAACTTACTAATTCTTGAAAGTTATAAAATGGCATGTACATGGCATGTCTTGCATGCAAATTGAGAATGTCATTACAAAGTATTTGAAAGTTAGTACCATTGTACTAATTTTATAAGATAAATTTTAATGACAATTGCTAGTCTGTCGAAGCTGGTAGGTAAGGTTGTTGATGCAAACTCTCCCGTTGAAGCGGGACTTGCGGATCTTATGATGTGTCTCATTGAAGTGGAATAATATTAACATAGTGTGGGATGGCCCTTTGATGAGGGATGGAATTTTTAAAAATCTTGCACGACAGTTGTACCTTATTTTTACTCTTGGCCAGAGTTTTTGCCCAGTGTTATCACAGCCTATCGACTTACAAGACGAGTAATATACTAAGTGGCCCAACTATGAGTATTTTTTTTTTTATAGAAAATACATAGATTCAAATGTTTAAGAAAAAAAAGTATACAATAGAAACTTGATGAGATTTTAGAGCATATATGAGCATGCACAGTTTTTACTTACTGAGCTTTAGCTCATTTACTCTTGTGATGCAGATGAGAGGTCATACTTTAGTATTGAGTAGCTAGTTGTCTGGCCTATCTTTTGTCGCCATAATCATACAGATGTGGACGAGCTTGACCTGTGAGTGACATTTTTACTTTGAGAGATTTTGGTATAATGTAAATACTACTACTGATAGTAAAATATAGTAACGAAAACCTCTTTTGATTGTACATTTTGTAAAGACACTTTTAACAAAGAAATACCATGCAGTTACTTTTATTTAAAGGTTTTGAAAAGTTCAAATTTGCCCACATTTTTTTTTATAAAACAAAAGGTATAGATTAAAAAAGAATAATACTTCTTAGTTTGACTGTATATGACAATATAATTAAATTAGGGGTATGACAAACAGACATACAAATATGGTTAATGATTCTTGAATCCTATCCAAGATTCATTAAGCCATCTACTAAAATAAGTTAATGAACAATAAATTGTTATTACCTTCCAATCAACTATTGTATAGATATCCCTAATAATTTTCTTTCAATATCCTTTAGTGTTATATAGGAAACGTTTTCCTTTTAGCTAGGGATTAAAAAATTCTACTTTATCTACTTTAGCTTGGTGAAGATATTCATTACGTATCTCATTAAGATTTAGCATAATATTATAGTGATTTGAATTCTTTAAATTTAATGTAGTAACATATTGGACATCATACGTCAGCATGTATCAATAAATTATCTAGAAATTCTCCTGCTATATATATGCTTTATTTTTCTTCACTAGTCTCATCAATGAATATGGACGAATATATAAAAATAAAAACTCAATAATATATCAGCCAAAAGTTCTAACTCTAGGTTATATTAATCCAGACGACATAGTTTAACTATACAAATTTTGTGTGTGTAAATACAATGGATAAAGGACTTAAAGACATATCTACTTGAATGAAAATAAATTATCCATATAATAGCAAACATTATGTAACAAATATTTCGAATAATTAATATAATGTAAAGTAAAATGTATAATATGCAAGTGAAGTATCCCTAGAACTATCACTAATATTTATGATAATTCAACTTTCTATTAATTACAGGCCTTCTACGGAAAATCATGCAATTAACAAGTCAAACTGAAACAATTTCATTTATAAAATAAGACAAATATCTCATATCCCATATTTCTAACTACCATTTAATTTAGTCCTCTACTCTACTAACAAGAACTTTTATGAGACGATATTAGTATTTCGAGTTGAGTGTGTAACCATTATTTCAATAATTCAGCTTTTTATATAAGGCATTCTCCTACAGGTGATCAGTCTCATATAGGCCACCTAATACTTTATCTTGAGAAATTCATTTCTATTACTACCCAAATAAAAATCCTCCTATAGGAGCTCAGTAAGATTCTGAGGCGAGACTCATCCTAGTATATAATGAACTAACAATGGAGATCGTAGGTATCTCATACCTTCTCATACTTAATATTTTATAATTAGGGATTTAGTGATTTTATCTAGTTTTCTAACTTACTTAGTAACATAAAATCAATTATATAAGCATATTCATAATTTTCATGTGAGTAGCTCTACTATCCCATATAGCATGTAACTAAGATCATATAATTAAATGTTCTATATAGAATATACATGCAACATTATTCATATAATAATCGAGTATTGACAAAATTTAATAAAATAGAAAACTTAATGATTATCAATCATTCTAGTATTTATTATTATTTAATAATTGAACAATATATTCACAAAAGATATTATTAAATAATAACCGTGATAGATAATATTCAAGTTTAAATAATTAAGATTTTCACAAAATCTAATTTATTTAAGTAAAAGATATAATCCAAATTAAATCTCTTTGAATATTTCAAAATTTAAATTTTGAATTATAAATTTAATTATCTCATAATTAAAATATCTCCCACTTATTGGATTTTCAAAATTTGAAATTATCTCATAATTTTCAAATCATTACTTTAATCTCAGTAAAATAAAATGTAAACTTTTAATTTAATTTTAAATTAGATAATATAAATATTTACTAATTAAAATCTTCACAAGATGTAAATTAGATATGTAGATGATTTAATCAAATTAAATCTCTACAAATATCTGTCGATTTGAATTTAAATTTTAAATTTCAAATCTCAAATTAATTATCACATAATTAATATTGATTATCTAAAAGATTTAATCACATTAATCTATAAGTTTATTTCCACATTTATATTCAGCATTTGAATTTCAAATCTTTAAATTAATTATTAGATAATTGATAAAAAATAATCTTTTGAAAATTCAATATTTAAATTTTCTAAATTATCTCTTGATTTAAATTCAATATTTGAATTTCAAATCATAAATTAATTATTGAATAACTAATAAAGATAATCTTTTGAAAATTTAATCTTATTAAATCTTCTAGATTATCTCTTGATTTAAATTTAATATTTGAATTTCAAATCATAAATTAATTATCAAATAATTAATATAGTAAATCATCATTTTAATCACATTAAAAATAGATAGAAAGTTCAAAATTTAGTCAAGTCTGAAATTATTTCATAATTTCTAATTATCCATTTAAATCTGATTAAAGTAAACTACTAATTTTAAATTCAAATTTAAATAGATTTTGGTAGATAAGATATTCTATCTAATTTTAATTTAAAATTTTCATAAGTTTCAAATTTAAATGACAGAAGATTTAACTATTTAAATCTCTTCGAATATCTCTAAATTTGAATTCAAAACAAATTCAAATACATTAACAACTAATTATCATATAAATAGTTAGTAAATATCTAACCAAAATTTGAATTTGAAAAGTTTACTCCCGAGTCGCCATTCTAGTTTAGCCACCTCATGCAAAATGTAATGCTTTCAAAGGGCTAATTAACAAATTTGTTCAAATAAATAAAGATGAGAAATGTCAAGTTCTATAGCAGTTCCAGAAACAATAATTTGTACGAATTTATTGCAGGAAAACTCTGATGAAAAGAGTTCACAGCGGAATACTAATGACAAAAAACAATTTTTGTAGGTTTTAATATATTCTCAAAATGAACAGGATCGTGGTTTGTGATCCGTGATGAATAAACCATGGTACCTCAACTCAAGAACTTGTTTCTTGACCACAGAGTCGTTTTAATTATTATTTTTCTTTTCATACTCTCCTTTTCACAGAACTTTGTATAAAAATGGAGACAAAAAATATTTAGAGAGAGAGAGAGAGTTAGAATGAATAAGGGTATTCTCAGAAAGTTGCAGTTGCCAAAGTAGTGGATAGTACTTGTTGACCAAATGATGCAAATTGGTTATTATACCTAAAGTCTAATTAAGCTACCATTAAAAAAAAAAAAATCGACTATTCAGTATATTGATTTAATTGAAAAGCAAAAAAAAAAAAGAACGATATTGATTGAAGTACTGTGGAGCAATCAAATGAGTTGGAAAAGACCTGGGAGCAATAAGAAGATTTAGTGAGAGTTTGGCATCATAACTAACAGTTCAGTGTTGTGTTTAAAAAACTCATTTCTCTTTCGTGACTTTCAGTATACAGTTCCTAACAGTACCACAGGGACTATAGAAAATGGGAGAGAAGTGTCATGTTGTGGATAAAAGAAATAGGAAATATAAACATTCATTTGCTTTGCAGCTTTTGCTCTTCTTTGATTCTTTTCTTTTTTCCTCCTCTAAGCAAGTTTTTCGCTAGCTTCTACATAAGACAACACCATAAAAGAATATTAGAGATGTACTAGGACGCTAATTATAAATCACAATGTATTAAAATACTGACAGATCACACTGGTGGAATAATGGAGATGTTCCCACAAACCTGTAGCAAAATGAGCAATTTCAAGCTACACAGCACAATTTGCACGCCCATTACCGCTTGAAGGGTAGACCGGCTTGGGGGATATGAGATGTATATTGGAACATTTAATATATAGTAAATCAAAATAGGCAATGACTCATTTAAACGACAAAATTCAAAACTTTAAAGCGAAAAAGCAATACACTGTAAAGGGTAGGATAAGAATAAGAAAGCCTAAAATCATCGTTCTAAAAATAAAGAACTTTATTGAAAATTAAAAGATGCAAATAACACCCCATATCTGGATTTGATAAATGTAGAAAGCAGAGACGAATACAAACCACTTTTCGCTTTATAAGTTCATGCCAAGTGAAGAACTCTTTCTATTAAGAATCCTGCAGTTTGTAGAGATAATGGTCCGGCAATTTCATGATTTCTAAAATCTCAAAAGAATTACGGAAATTTAATTTTTTTAGGGGGGAAAAAAAACCTTCTGAATCTATACACCTTAAGGCTACATCCACAGAAACCAACAAGAAGGTCGTATACTACAACATCACGCAAGAATATCTCTACCAAGATGCTCACCAATAATCACCACAAGAACAGGTTCCATTCTTGAAATGGTGGAACCGATGCATGTCACGCATCATGATTTCTCGTCCTGTAACAAGCGAAATATACTTAGTCGCATTATGACAATCACCACAAACTCTTAGATTCTTCCTTATGTGTATTGTTGAGCCAGGACTCGTATTTAACAGTCCAAATGAAATAGCAAGCTTCTCACTGTGGCTATGGAGCAACTGCTTCTTAACATCGTCTTCCACATCATGAATTGAATTAGTGTCCGGAACATACCCAGCAGCCTTTATCTTATCTCCAAGGGTCTCAAGAAAGTCATAAATTTGTTTGGACTGTGGATGGAGTGTGCTTCCAGAATAGAAAGTATGAACCTCGTTTCCTAAATCTACTAAACTGCAGCCTGGAGTTTTCTTTAACCCGGTATTGCCCATCATGGTTCGAACTTCGGCGACTTTGTCCCACATCGAGGCCGTGGCATATATGTTAGAAAGCAATACATGGTAGCCACCATCATCTGGGTTTAACTCAAATATTCTCATAGCCGATTTTCTCCCAAGCTCAACATTTTTATAAATTCTGCAAGCACCTAACATGGCACCGAACACTGTAATCCCTGGCTCAATCGGCATTTTTTTAATAAACTCCCAAGCCTCATCGAGCCGGCCTGCTCTACCAAGAAGATCAACTATGGCTCCATAGTGATCCATTACAGGCTCTAAGCCATAATCTTTCTTCATGCTTTCAAAGGACTTGAGCCCTTCATCCACCAAACCTGAGTGGCTGCAAGCAGAGATAACACATAGAAATGTTACATCGTTGGGTTTAATAGCCCCCTTTTGCATTTCATTAAACAACTCGACTGCTCCTTTCCCAAGCCCATGTGTCCCATATCCATCTATCATGGCATTCCATGTCGTCACATGTCGCTCACCCATCATCTCAAAGAGTTGTCTTGCAGTGTCAATGGCTCCACACTTTGCATACATGTCGACAAGAGCAGTCATCACAAAAACATTTTCATCGAAGCAAGACCTTACAACAAGTCCATGAATCCACTTAGCCTGGCGTGTAATTGATAACTCCGCTAGAGCAGGAATCACACTTACCATGGTAAATGTATCCATTTTTATATTCTGGCACTGCATCTCACAGAAGTGATTCAAGGCCTCATTTACAAGTCCATTTTGAGCATATCCTAATATCATCGCATTCCACGACACGGAAGTTTTACCCTGCAAGTTTTCAAATATCTTGGCAGCAAAATCTACCCTCCTGCATTTTGAATACATCGATATCAGAGAGTTCATTACAGAAACATCAGACCCAAAATTCAGTCGATCCAATAACTGATGAAGGAACCTTCCCCGCTCAATATCACCCAAATCACCACAAGCATGTAATGCCTCCATTATGGTAACAATGGTTGGTTCAAACCCCTCATCCAACATCTTCTGAAATATTGTCAATGCTTCCACGGGATCTTCACTTTGAACATACCCATCAATCATAGAGTTCCAAGAAACAACAGTCCTTTCAGTCATCCTATCAAAAATCAACCGAGCAATCCCCACTGAGCCACATTTGGAATACATGTCAACCAAAGCAGTTGCAATATTCACCTGGGAGTCAAATCCAGCTCTAACAACATATGCATGAATCGACTTTCCAATCCATAAAGACCTAACATCTGCGGCAGCAGGCAGAACCGTAACCAATGTAACCGAATCAGGCCTCTGGCCTTCATCCTGCATCCGAATAATCAAGTCCAAAGCTTTCTTCGCGTGCCCATTTTGTGCATAACCTGCAATGATAGTATTCCAGGATACTGAGTCCCTCTCAGGCATTCTATCGAACATCTTATACGCTTCATCAATCTGTCTACACTTCGCATACATATTAACAACCGAAGTCATTGCAAACAAATTTAACCCAAACCCAGAAGCTATTAGCTGCCCCTGAACCTCCTTACCCCTCCTTAGGTCCGAATTATCTCCGAGAATTTTTATCAAATAAGTAAAATTATACACAACCGGCTCAACATTATCATACTTCATACGACAATAAAACGAGAAAGCATCATCTAAAGATGAGTTTTTGGCATACCCTTTAAGCATTGTATGGTAAAGAACATCAATTTTGTCTACAACGGACTCGAAAACTCGAGCCGCTTCGATAAGGCTTCCATATTTGCAGAACAAGCTTACCAGCTTGGTCTGGAACAAGAGCTCACCACAGAGGCCGCTCTTGATGATGAGAGGGATAATTTGGCGGAGCTCTTGTAAGGAAGTGCAGAGCTCGAGGAGAATGGCCGAAGGGTGCTGGTAGACATGAGAAGGAATGTGGGTTCTTTGGGAGAGTGAGTGATACGCGCCGGTGGGTGGGGAGGAGAGGCGTAGTTTGGAGGGAGTTGATGGTGTTGAGAGGTTGGTTATTGGGTGGAGGATAGGTGTGGGGGTGACGGGCGAGACCTGTGAGCTCATCATTCTCTCTGGTTCATTTGCTCCCATTTGGAACTCAACAAAAAATACCAGTTTGAATTTTGTTGTGGGAGTGCGCACTCTCGAAGACACGTGTTCGGAAGGACTGAGGCCATCTTCGGTCGAGAGGAAAGAAGATAATTTAGTAAATTTATTTTTTATTTATTAATTTTTTTTCTTTCTAATTTTCTTTAATTTAGAATGGAAAATTTTTATACAACTCACCTATTATTTTTCTCTTTATCTTTTTTTTCCTCTTTTCCTTTTTCTTCCCTTTTCCCTCTCGTCAAACAATCTTATTTTTCATTTTTCACTCATTTTTCTCTTTTAACTCTTTCCTTCGGCTCACTTTTCTCTCTTATCAAGGCTATGTTTGGTAGAGAGGAAAAAAAATAAAAGAGAAATAAAATATACAGTATAGAAAGAAAAATTATAGAAAGAAAAATATCTTTCTTTTTTGTTATTAAGTATATAGAAAAGAAAGAAAATTAGTGTATTTTAAAATGACTATTTTACTGTTTTTATTAAAATTTTAAAAATAATATACAAAGTTAGTTTGGTAAATTCAATTTAAAACATGAGTAAAAAAAATTTTCTCCCCCTTTTTCTCTTAAAAAATATTTGAGTGAGTCTCACTTCTTTTTTCCTCCTCTTTTCTCTTTCCTTTCCTTTTCCTTCCTACCAAACATAACTTAAATCTTCATTGTTAGGATAAGTGTCCAAAGAGTAAATTTTTGTAAAAGATGATAAAGGAAAAAGGAAAAATAAAAGCAAAAACTTCTCTTGTTTGTAACTTCAGTGATTCAATCTTGTATTTTTGTGAATGCAAATTGTAACTAAATTCGACCAAATCGGTTAAATTTTTCTTCTCTTACAAATTTATCTTCTCATTTATTTCATTTGGAAATAGTCAAAGTATCAACGGTCAAAATAGTCAAATAATCTATTATTTTTATAACCAAGCAACTCATTTTATATCGACTACTAAAATATTTTTACATAATACAAAAGTTTCACAAAATAAATTTTTGGTCTTGGTTATATGGTTAATGAGGTAGTTTGATACTTGAATAATTTTTATCGAGGGTATAAGAATGAGAAAATTAGGCCCTTTACAGTCTTTTAAGAAAAGAATTAGAAAAATGCGGTAGACTTAAATTTTTTTTAGATTTTGTATCACATGTTTTAGAAAAAATACTATTTTTCAAAAAAAGGAATAGAAAAAATATATTTTTTAAAATAGTAACTAGTAACCGGTAATTAGTTTTTAGAAATTGGTAATTAATAATCATTTTTAAAATAATATTTTTCTTAAAAAAATTAAAAAGATGATATTTTTCTTTAAAAAGTAGGGAAAAAAAACTCACTCACTATATTTTTGTTATTCTTTTTATTTTTATAGGAAAAAGTGTTAGAAATCCTGTAAGTATTATTTCACAATATAAATTTTATCAAGTCTGACCTAAAGTTATTTTGATCTGAATTAGTAAATTAAAGTGATATATTTTACGATCCTAAATACGCACGTGATGGAAATTAGTATTTTGTTCACGATGAGATTTTTTTTATTTTCCTAGGAAAAAAAAAAAATTCCAACACCTGTTTGCATGAGATTGACAATTGTTGGTGCTATATTTGTTTTAGCATTAATTATGAATATGGTTACATAGTTTTTTTTTTTAATTTGAAAAATTAAATCATGCGTTTTTGAAGGCTACACATAACTTTTGGGATTGTGACATAAAATTTCAATTTTATTTTTAAAAGATCTAATTTTAGGAATACAAATTTTACTTAAATGTCTAAGCAAATATCTAAACAAATATTTGGGGATTTGCTTAAGTGTATTGGGAAATTAGTATTTTGTTCACGAGGAGATTTTTTTTTTATTTTCCTATGAAAAAAAAAAATCGATCCCAATGCCTATTTGCAGGAGATTGACAATTGTTGGTGCTATATTTGTTTTAGGATTAATTATGTGTATATTTATATAGTTTTTAATTTGAAAAATTAAATCATGCATTTTCGAATGCTACACATATTTTTTTGGATTGTGACATAAAATTTCAATTTTATTTCTAAAATCTATAATTTAGGAAAATAAATCTATACTATTTTATTTCTAAAATCTATAATTTAGGAAAATAAATCTATACTATATATAAAAGAGTCGGTTGGCTCTATTTGCACTGTTCAAAATTTCGTAAGTTATTTTGTCAGCTAGCATTTTTTTTTTTCAAACGTAGCAAATTAGTTGCAATACATTCATAGTACACAATGTGAGAGCGTGCAAAGCACGCGCACTAGATTCACCTTATTACCTCTTTTGTGGGGTAACTTCTCTATATGTATTTTATGATAAATTAAACTATCTTGGAAGAATAGTTTATTATTTAAAAAAAATTTCATGATTGTATAAGAGTATAAAGAAACAAATATAATTAGTTATGTTAATTATGAGGAGACTTATTTCTTATCTAAGTCTAAATAAATTTGTTCACGATCTGTAAATAAAAATAAAATATTTTATTTACTATAGATTATAGTATTTATTTATTTCAACAGATATTGAATTGGATCAAATAATATAAGAATTGGAGTTTGAGTTTCATAACTTAATTCTTCATATTACTAATTTACTAGCTCTTATCATATAAATCTTAATCATTAGTATTTAATTGGACTTCTTTTTGTGAGTTATATCTTTTTGATTTGTTAAAAGACTAGCTTCTATCTGAACGAGACAAACTCTGGTATTTTAGACATTATGATTTATGAATAAATATGAACATTAAATAGTTATGGACATTATACTTTAATACTAGGTCTTTCAAGATTTTCGAAATAATAAAGTCTAAAATCTTATTATTCACTTTGTGAATAGTTGATAATTTTATTAATAACATTATTGCTTGATAGAAAGATTATAATTTAAAGGTAAATAAATGTTGGAAAAGTATTATCTCCTATCCAAATACGACATTATATATGGATTTCACATATTGTATATAACATGCTAAATGGATAGTTTATTCAATGCTAATTAATTAAATCGATATAAAAAGTATGATACTTAATCTAAGATCATAGTATTGAGCCTTTGGTTTGCTAATAGTATTTAGATAAGTATTATAATAAGAGTTATTATGATATTTATCACATTATTAGAGTTTAGGTCATTTGATCCATTAGGTCTCTTATCTAACTCAACAAATCTCATTAATTGTTTAATAATATTCATAAAATTAGTTTCATGAAACTATGTAAAATAATGATTCTACATAGAAGTTAGTATTTTTACAAAAATGTAACAAAAATTGAGCAATCTAATAAAAGAAGAATAAGCCTAATCGTAATTAGACCTGGAGTAGTGGTGTAGGCCTCATATACATATATATATATATACATATATATATATAATATTAAGACAAATTTTAATAGCAGAAAATAAGCACGACACTTGAAACTAGAGAGAGAGATTTGGAATAGCACGGTGAATGGAATTCAATATGCAATTCGGGCATATTCAATTGTAGAAGAAGAAGTTGTTTCTTAATATATCATATTCTCACTGCAAGTCTTTATGATCCAAAAAAATCAAGAAAATGTACTCTTAATTGTTCTCCAAAAAAAATTCAACTTGGTGCTCAATACATGACAAAATATAATACTATCCTTCAAAATCAAGTTACTTTTATCTAGAATTTTAAGATGAAATTGATATAACTAGTTGCAATCAATAATCGCCACCAAGAAACTTTGTCTAGTAATAGTAAAACAATTGTTAATAGCTAACAAATTTTAAAAACTTAGGTGTATAAAATTTATCCACATTAAATAGAGTGATTTGAACCAAATGGAAGACGAATAAGGTAGAGTAACTAGGAATCTGATTTTTGGGCAAGAGGAAGAATAAGGGCCAAGCTTTTTCTCAATCCTTTTATATAACCATTCTCCTAATCGTTGAAAAGAGACTATTATAAGCTTTTCTTGATGGTTGCATCGAACTGTCAAGAAAACCGTTCCTTCACTAACGATAGTGGCAATTTCTCTCTATTTGTTTTTCCGGGTAATGAAGAAAAATAATATAAATAAAAAAATGGATATAAATAGATTTTTTGAAAAGGTTGCACGAAGTGCTACTTATCCATACTTTTAGGATAACTATTATAGAAATATAGAACAAATTATAATTTATAAAAGAATTACAGAAACTAAATTATGAAAGGTAAAGAAAATCAAAAAAGTAAAACTGGGGCATTTCTAATTGTCTTTATCTTTGTCCTCCATCTTTTTCAAGTCTTCCATTAAAGTTCGTAAAAATCCCATAAATCCTAATTTACAATTTTATATAAATTGAAAGAATTTTAATTCTAGAAAACCATTAAGGAGAAAACATGAATCACACTACTTGTTACAATAATCTATAAATTTTAAGACATTGGCAAAGACAAAATAACCAACAATAAGATAACTATAAAAAATAACAATCACAAACATTCCGAAAAGTGACATTATCATGATCATATTATCAAAAATTGATCATGGCAGTGAAGCAATGGGATCGACAATCATAGATCATATATATAAATATAATATGTATACATGTATCCGTTATAATATTATACTTGATGCCAATTATTATAAAAGATTATGTAACGGAAGACTAATCCCAAAACAATCTTTTATTGATTTTAAATTTTTCTATAGACAACATAATCACGGTTATGATATATAATGAATATACCTAAGAAAAATACCATAAAAATAGTATTCTTAACCAAAGAGTGTTTCTTATTTTTTGTGCAACAAACTTATTCTACAAATGTTTATGGACATCTCGATCTTGATTGAGCAAATAAATTTTGGTCTTTATTACTCTATCAAATTTATTTCTAAATTTTAGGAGTAGAGATTGCCATTAAACTAATATTCTCAAATTGATTACTAGGAGTTAAAGATTGAAATTAAAGCTGGCAATTCGGGATGGGTCCAACGGGCTGGCCCGTGGCCCGGTAGAGTAGCTCGCTTTTCCCGCGGCCCGGTAGAATAGCTCGCTTTTCCTACGGCCCGGTAGAGTAGCTCACGGACCGGCCTGTTAGTTTTAGGATCCAAGCTGAGCTCGTCCCTAGGGATAGGGCCAGGCTGGGCCTGGGATTTCTGGCCCGGTCATGTGGGCCGCCCGTCCGATCCCTTCTTTTTTTTTTTTCTTTTTCTTTGGGCCCAGAATCATCTGGGCCTTTAATCTGCTTAAAAAACTTTTTTTGATCTGGGTCCTTTATCCATGAATTTCCAACGGTAACTTATGTTACTGTTGGGCTCAACAGTAATATTACCATTGGGTCTTATATTTTTTTTGTTTTAAAGTTTAAACTATTTTTTAAAAAAAAATAATTTCTTACACTATAATGTAAGAAAAATTAACCTAACATTTAAAAAAATCATGCATGCATACAGTTAAAATTGACCTAATACTTAAAATTTGTACATGAAAACAGTTTTCATAACCATATAATATATATGCATCATACACAGGATCATGTACAACATAAATCAAATCTAGATACAAAAACTTTAGAGATAAGATTAGGGTTTACCTCTTATAGCATGTTCCTTTTTGATCTCCTTATTGATGGTGATCAAACCTCCAACCCTAGATCTTCTTGTCTATGCTCTTGCTTTTGATTGATGAGATGAGTGGGCACCAAGTTGAAACCTACGTTGGAAAACGATCAAGAACACTTTCTTGTTCCTATAGAACATCGGGATGTGAGATGAAACTATGAGATGATAGGAAACTTTTTATCTCTCACTTAGCCGAAATTCTTCTCTCTCTCCCTTGGTATACGTGTGACACTATGTGTGTTACTGTGCAGTTTTTTTTTTTAAATTTCTCTCATATCTTATATATATGGGACCCAAAACTGCTAACTCTAGTCCAATTAGGATTGGGCTTGTTCTCCAATTTGGGCTTTGGGTGTATTTTTATAAATATATTCAACTCATGTAATTTATTTATAAAAATACCAACTTCTGTGTAGAATTATTATTTTATACAGTTTCATGAAACTAATTTCACAAATACCACCAACTAATTAATGAGCTTAATTGAGCTAGACAAGGGACCTAATAGATCCAAATAATCTAAGCTCCAATAATATGATAAATACATAATAACTCTTATTATAGTATTTATATAAATATTATTAGTAAATGGGACACTCCACCAAAGACCCAATACTGCACTCTTAGATTAAATGTCATACTTTTTACAGAGATTTAATAAACTAACTTTGATTAACCAATCCATCTAGCATATTCTATACCACATATAGAATCCCTATACAATGTTGTAGTTGGATATATGAAATTACCGTAATACTCCTCTAACACTTATTTACCTTTAAGTTACCATCTTTCTATCAAGGAATAATGTTGTCGATAATTTTGATCTCAATGGCCAATTAGACAAAATTATCAACCAATTCACAAAGTGAATACTAAGATCTTAGATTTAATTATTTCATGAATCTTGAAAGAACCTAAAGTGGCATTAATATATAATGTCCTTAACTATTTAGTGTTCTCATCAATTCATAAGCCATAATCTCCAATATGTTAGAGTTTATCTCTAATTTCATAGAAGTTAGTCTTTTAACAAATCAAAAAGCTATAATCCATGAAAACAAGTTCAGTCAAACATCAAAGATTAAGATCTATATGCTAAGAGCTAGTTTGTGATAATATAAGAATTGAGTTAGGGCACTCCAATTCTTTATATTACCTAGTCCAGTTTAATATACATAACTTGTTTATGTTGTATTAGTATTTCTATTAGAATTCAGATACTTTAATGATTTGAGATACATCATTCTCATTGAGATAGACAAATACTACAACTTATAGTAAATAAAGTATTCCATCTTTATTTATAGATTGTAAACTATTTTATTTAGACTTAGATAAAGAAACAAGTCTCCCTATAATTAACACTTAATCATGTTTGTTTCTTTATACACAAATAAAGTCATGAAATTTTTTTCAGATGAATAAACTATTCAACTAAGATAGTTTAATCTAGCAAATATCATAATTGCATATAAGAAAAAGTTGTTTATACTCAAAAAGGGTAAAATCAAAAATATGCTTTTTAGGGAAAAAATCCTAACATATAAATACCTCACACTCTCCACTTTTTTTTTTTTCACATTTACAAGTTATAATTTTCAAATACTCTCTTATTCTCTCATTCTTTCTCTTTAAATCTCTAATTATATTCTCAATTTTATCTTTTTCTCTCTCATCTAATTAATATTTACTAATTATTAGCAATTATATTTTATAATCTCTAAACTCTCTATAACTTATAAAGCTTAATTCAAGGTACGATTTAATTTATTTATCATACTATCTTTTTAATTTCTTTAATTTATAGTATATTTAGTTGTTTACTACTATTACTAGTATAATAGTTAGTAATTGGCAGTTATTAGTTAGTAATTTAGTAGTTCTACAAGACTTTGTTTTTAATTTCTATGAAGTTAATAGAAAGTTTATTAGAATATTTTTAATTTCAATTAATGTGTAATTTATAGTTGTTTACAATTAAGTTAGTAGAAAGTTTATTAGAATATTTTTAATTTCAATTAATTTTTAATTTGTACTTTTTTACAATTAAGTTAATAAAAACTAGAAAGTTTATTAGAATATTATATTTTTAATTTCAATTGATTTATATTTTATAGTTGTTTACAATTAAGTTAGTAGAAAGTTGATTAGAATCTTTTTAATTTCAATTAATTTGTAATTTATAGTTGTTTACAATTAAGTTAGTAGAAAGTTTATTAGAATATTTTTAATTTCAATTAATTTGTAATTTTTAATGTAGGATATGGAAATGTCAAAAATTATCTCTATTGATTTGAAAATGAATGATGACCAAATTCGCATAGCTGAAGAGGGTGATCAAGTTCCTGAAATGCAAACTAATCCAAATGCTAGTGGAAGTTGTTCACAATTTCAAGATAGTTATTTGCTGAGAACAAGCACGACTTCCAAACGTGCAAGGACAACTTCCAATATATGGGACCATTTCGATCCGGAATTCAAAGATGAAGCTGATGGTAAGAAGACAAAAATAGTGAGATGTAAATACTATAAGAAATTATTAACTGCTAAACCATCTAGCGGGACCGCTCATTTGAATAGGCATAGTGATGCATGTGTCAAAAAACACAAAAGAGATAAGGAGCCCACTCAATCAACACTTCAATTCAACAAGGATAGTTCGGTAAGTTCTTGGAACTATGATCTTTTAGCAGTTAGGGAGTCTCTAGTATATTTAATTGCTATAAAAGATTTACCTTTAGGATTTGATGATTGTAATAGCTATGAAGATCATATTAGAAAATCCTATTATCAAAACTTTAAAAGAGTTCCTAAAAATACCACTAAGAGTGATTTGATTAAAGTTTATGAAAATATGCATAAAGAATTAATATCTGAATTATCTTTATTAAACTTTTGTATTACATTGACATCTGATATTTGAAGTGCTAGTTCCAAACAAGATTATTTAAGTGTAGTTGCATATTTTTTAGATTCAAGATGGATAATGCAAAAAAGAATAATTGGTTTTCGAGTTGTTGATAATAAATATACTACTGAAATTATTAGAGATAGAATTTTAAATATTGTTGAAGAATATGGCATAGCGAACCACATTATCTCTATCACTTTAGATAATGTTACCTTAAACACAAAGGCCATAAAATTACTTAGCAATTTGGTAAGTTTATACACCGAAGGATTCTTACTACATCAACGTTGTGCATGTCACATCATCAACCTTATCGTCAAATCAAGTATAAATGTTATAAGTGTATATATTGAAAATATTCGATCTACTATTACTTATATTCATGTTTCTAATCCATGCATTATCGAATTTAAAAGATATTGTATAGCTCAAAGATTAAAACTAAAAAAATTCCAAGTTGACATGCTTGTAAGGTGGAATTCTACTTATTTAATGTTGAAAAATGTATTACCATATAAAATTCCAATTACTATATTTTACAATTCAAAAATAGGTTCATTAGTATTAAAAGATGAAGATTAGTTTATTTGTGAAAAATTTATACACTTTTTAGACCTTTTTTTTTTTTTTTTTTTTTTTTTTTTTTTTTTTTTAAATTTTTTTTTTTTTTTTTTTTTTTTTTTTTTTTCTTTTTTCAAAATTTTTTCCTTTTTTTTTTTTTTTTTTTTAAAATTTTTTTAATTTTTTTTTTTTTTTTTTTTTTTTTTTTTTTTTTTTTTTTTTTTTTTATGAAACTGCTATTGTATTATCTGTTATTTATTATCTTACTTCTCTAAATATTTTACGTCATATATTTTTTATTGTTGAAATGTTTTGTAAGTATTTTTGAAATATTGGATTCCAATTTCTTTATTATATTCATTTGCTTTTATTTTAGATCTTAGGGGTAAATTAAATGGTCTTTCTAATTTAATTAGTTACATTTCTACATGTTTTGAGATAGATTATAATTCTGAATATACGAATGCTCGTGACAATTTTTTTGAAGTGTATAGTATATATGAGGCTATGTTTGACAGTAGTCAACAACAACATACTTTACAACAAATTGAAGAACAATCAAAGAATAAGTCTTTTTGGAGCATGATAGGTTCTCGTTCTCAAGGGCGTGGTCTTGGCTCATCATCAACATCATCAAGTTCAAGTCAACCATTACTACCAATGAATCAAACAATCCTCTGAGCATAATAAGTATATTGAGCTAGACTCTGATATCGATCCTGATGATGAGAACTTCAAAGTTTTGAACTGGTGGCAAAAGTATCAACCAAGATTCTGGTATTTTCACAATTAACCCGTGAAGTTTTAACAATTCCGGTATCTATGATTTCTTCGGAGTTTGCTTTTAGCATGATTAATATGATAGTAGATGAGCGGAGGACTTCATTGGCTCTTGAAATGGTTAAGATACTAGTATGTGTTAAAGATTGAGAAAAAACAGTAAAGCGAAATCAAGACACTATTCGTATTTGTAATAAACAATTGGCTGAAATTTTCAATAACTTGTACATGAACGATGATGATGAGTCATAAACTCATAATTAATGATATACTAGTTTTTTTAAATAATAATTTGAATTGTAATAAATGATCATTAATGAAATCAAATTTCAATATTTCAAATTTATTTGTTTTTTTTTTTCAACTTTTTATTATAATTCTAAATAGTTTTCTTAATAATTTTATTTTTAAACTTTTTTTAATCAACTATTCAATTTCAACTTATATGATATATCCTATTTAATTATTATTAAATTTTTAACAATAGAAAAAATAATATATTTAGTTTATGTTATCAATTTTTTAAAATAAAAATTCAATTAAAAAGCTTATTAAACTTACCATGTTCTAAAAAAATTATTTAAAAAAAGGGCCGAAAATAAACTAGGCCGAATTGGCCTGTTTTATGCCTAGCCCAACCTTGATCCGTTAAAAAGCCCAACAAGCAAATAAGTCTAGACCAAATTTTATTTTATTTTTTGTAAGCCGGACTAACGTGATCTACTTATTTTGTGCCGCTAATTGAAAATACTTTTAAATTCTAGTTAATTGAAATAATAACAATAAGAATTAATACAAAAAAAAAAAAAAAAAATAAATACCCGAGTTAGAACTTTCCTCAACGAATATTCATTCGTAAGTACTAATCACCAATTATCAAACAACGCGCACACGCCAAGTCCCCACGCGCATACTTTTTTTCTTCCCCATTACGCACACAAAGAAACCTCAAACGACAATGATTGTTAAAAAAGAGTCTCCCCAGCACTTCCCAAAGGCTCTCGTTTTCTCTGATTTTCATCCTTAATTTTCTCGGTTACCAAACACACCCCCACTCCCACCTATTCACCAATTCCGATGGTGCCACCGGCGAGCCACGGCGGTCCGTCGCCTCCGAACCCCCAACTGACCCAACAATTCTTGAGCTCCGTCCTCTCCCAGCGGGGCCCCTCCGCCCTCCCTTACTCGGAGGACACCAAATGGCTGATCCGCCAGCACCTGGTCTCCCTCACCACCGCCTACCCTTCTCTCGAGCCCAAAACCGCCACCTTCACCCACAACGACGGCCGCTCCGTTAACCTCCTCCAGGCCGACGGCACTGTCCCCATGTCGTTCCAGGGCGTCACCTACAACATCCCCGTTGTCGTTTGGCTCATGGAGACCTACCCTCGCCACCCGCCTTGCGTCTACGTCAACCCCACGCGCGACATGATCATCAAGCGCCCTCATCCTCATGTCAACCCCTCAGGTCTGGTTTCGATCCCTTATTTGCAGAATTGGGTTTACCCTAGCTCCAATCTTGTCGATTTGGTTAGGAATTTGAGTCTTGTGTTTGGGAGAGACCCCCCGCTTTATTCTCAGCGTCGT